>CAUYSK010108119.1:0-50755 GCA_963575035.1 Avahi laniger
AGTCTCGCTCTGTTGCCCGGGCTAGAGTGCCGTGGCATCAGCCTAGCTCACAGCAACCTCCAGCTCCTGGGCTCAAGGGATCCTCTTGCCTCAGCCTCCTGAGTAGCTGGGACTACAGGCACAGGCCACCACACCCAACTAATTTTTCTATTTTTAGTAGACGGGGTCTGGCTCTTGCTCAGACTGGTCTTGAACTCTCCTGAGCTCAAGGCATCCTCCCACCTCAGTCTCCCAGAGTGCTAGGATTACAGGTTTGAGCCACCGCACTGGCTCAATGTTCAGTTTCTTATACTAAAGGTGCCTTATGTGTGGGTATGGTTATTCTAAGGCAGATGTTATTAAGAGTTTTTTGATTTAAAAAATAGGCGTTTGCAGAGTATTTGCAGTGGTTCACACCTGTAATCCTAGCACTTTAGGAGGCTGAGGCAGGAGGATCGCTTGAAGCCAGGAGCTGAAGACCAGCCTGGGCAACAGAGCAAGACCCCTTCTCTACAAAAAAATGGAAAAATTAGCCAGGTTTGATAGCATGTGCCGGCAGTCCTAGCTATTCAGGAGGCGGAGGCAGGAGGATCGCTTGAGCCCAGGAGTTTTAGGTTGCAGTGAGCTATGATGGCATCCACTGCGCTCTAGTCCAGGGAACAGATTTGAGACCCTGTCTCAAAAAATAAACTAACAATAAATAAATCAAAATTCAGTTGCACTAGACACATTTCAAGTGTTCCATAGCCACATGTGGCTAGTGGCTATTGTGTTGAACAGCACAGATACTGAATATTGCCATGATTTTAAGGAGTTCTATTGGATAGAAGTGCTGACTTTCAAATTCATTATAATTCCATCCTAAGTCTCTAGTAAATTTGGCCAAGCAGAGAAGAAGTATTTACACTTGTCTCAGTCGTGGTACAATTCTATGCATTACCTATTTATAATGGATCTAATACAGGAAATTTTTATCTCTTTCAGGCAGTTCTATCAAAAAAAGGCTTCTATGGAACATCTTTTAAAAATATCTATAGACTTAGAATATGCAACTGAATCTAATTCATGGGCTTAACACTGAAATGAACCAGCCATTTAAAAAAACACTAAAAATAAGTCTAACATGCCTTAAAGGATTAAACTGTTAGTAAAAATTTCCTTTCACAGAAAATACAGAGTTTTTGTGTGGTTTCTTTTTTGCAGTCATTCTAGACTTTGAATCAATGATATTTATAGGTTGGGAAACTACCCAATAATAAGAAAAAATTTATTTAAAAATATATGCTTGTTGGAAATTTCACAAATCAGTGACTCAGTCAAGCAATATCTAAGATACTGAATAATAATACAATAATGCCTATGGCTTTAAAGTGGGAAGTGCCCAGTTAGTTTAAATAGGAATGACCTGATTAATAGAGAAGTTAAGACAATTCAGTAGAGGAAAGCTGGACTCCAGTATCAGGCCAATTGGATATCTGTGTGGTTAAAAAAACAAAAACAAAAACAACTTCACCTTAAGTAATCATGGAAATGCAACTAAAACAGGAATGAAATAACAGTTTTCACCTACCAGTTCGGCAAATATTAAAGTGAGGTAGTGGTCAAGTGGTGGCAAAGATGTAGAGAAAGGATATTCTGACACACTGGTGTGTGGCAGAACTTGGCACTTGGGAGGACGTTGTGTCCTGTCTCCACGCTGAAGCTGGTAGCCCTTGGATGTGTCCCGTGTGCACACCACTGGCATACATGCATTACGGCTTTGTTTAGAAGGATTGGGTTCCAGTTTTTGCTGTCAGAGGACTGGGCAAATAGACTGTATCATATAGTAAAATACCATGAAGCATTAAGCAAGGTGAATTATGTCCATGTGTGTAAGTATGGATACATTTCCAAAAGAGTAGAAAAAGGGAAGTTGATAACATGTATGTTAAATGTAACCAAAACAGTATTATATGTTGTCTGTGGCTATGAGACAGACATGGATGGAAGGGTGCACACCTTCTCGGAGGACCTCTGGGAACAGGGAGAGCAGGACCCACACGGAGGTGGATGGGGGTCCTATTGTTTCCTGTAATGTTCTCATTTAAAATCTTGTTTCTTTATATATTTGTGTCATTTAGAAAAGAACATAGAACAAATACGGCAAAACATGAACAGTAGTTAATTCTGGGTGGTGGGAATGTGGTGACTGTTGTTTTCTTCTTTATACTGTTAGCTATGATTCCCACCATCCTCTAACCAAAAAGAAAAAGAAAAAATTTGGACTTAATCTTAGTAGGAAATACCTATAATTATTAGCATCATTTCCATTCTGTTTTCCTAGAAAATGTGGACACAGACTTGCAAGCCAGCCTGGGGCAGAGTGACGAGAAGCCTGTGCCCGCCGCTCCTGTGCCCAGCCCGGTGGCCCCGGCCCCGGTGCCATCCAGAAGAAATCCCCCTGGTGGCAAGTCCAGCCTCGTCTTGGGTTAACTCCGACTGTCCTGAACTCTGTCGTTTTGTTTGTTTGTTTCCTCCATGCTTGTGAACTGCACAACTTGAGCCTGACTGTACATCTTCTGGATTTGTTTCATTAAAAAGAAGCACTTTATGTACTGCTGTTTTTTTCCCCCCTCTTTTTGAAGAACAGGTTTCTCTTTATCTGTCCTGGCTCCTCTGGGTCTGTGGACCATGGCATGAGTGTTTTCTAGTAGTAGATTGGAGGGAAAGCTTTGTGACACTTAGTACCGTGTTTTTAAGAACAAATAATTGGGTTCCAAATGTGTTAGAGGATCTTTTGTACTGAGGTTTTTAACACGCTACTTGGGTTTACCCAGCCTGGATTGGACAGACCGTGAACGGTCCACAGGCACCATCCTGTCAGGCCCCGACACACAAGGCTGTCTTACGCAGAGCCTTCTCCTTGGTGTTACCTAACTTACCAGTGCCCTTTGCTAAAAGCATCTTCCTGTGCCATACGGAACAATAAAGAGGCCTGCGCCTCATGCCTTGCTGCCTGCAGAGCAGAGAAACTGCCTTTTATTTTTCAACCTTCAGAAGTCAGATGCTAACGGGACTGGCTGGCTGGCAAGCACAGCCTGCTGCTCTCACGCAGAGGAAGGCTCGGACATACAATCAGGCTGGCCGCGACTGAACGTGGTGAAGCAAGCGAGGGAGGCCGTCGCCGAAGCGGGTCTTCATCCGGGAACGGACCCCACAGGGCCATTGCTGTGAAATAACTTGACGCTGTGTGCATGACGCTGGTGCTTGACCATGAAACGAAAGCCTCATCCTTAAAATGTGTGTTGTACTTCACAATCCTGGACTGTTGCTTCAAGTAAACAATATCCACGTTTTGAAACATTGTGTCCTGTGTCATCTTTTTGAGATTGTTTCAACATTCTCTGCTTTTTAGATGCTTCTTTCCTTTGTTACTACAACTCTTGCCCAATGATTTGATGAGTCATTTAAAGTTAAAAGGGATGAATGAAGACCAGAGAGAAGTGGGTTCCTCTCTAAGGAAGATAGGTTAGACTTTTCTACCACCCACCCTTTTTAAATGTGAAGTCTTCTCCACACTGGTGAGGTCTGTCTCAATGGGGGTTGAAGAAGAGGGCCACCAAGGAAGAGTCCACGTAAGTAGACGGGGCGGGGGGTGAGGGCCCCTGAGTCCCTCAAGTGATATGGGGGCCGGAAGACCGGAGAAAACTCTCTGGGTTCTAGGCAGAAAGTTGCAGATCAACAATCCACATTCAATGTCCAAATCAGGCCCTATGAAGACCTAGCCTTAGGTCTATCTTAACTACTGACCAGCTAGCTGTGTTCCTGTGGCTTGTCGCTTGGGCCCCAATTTCCTAACTTACAAAGTGACAACTTTGAGCTAAATTTGAACTTTGAAAAATTGAGAGCTTTTCTTTGGAAAGAATAGGGGATTAATAGGTTGTGAGGTATTAAGTTTTCTTCCCTTACTGTGTTTGCAAAGCATTTGCAGAGTGGAGAATCAACAGCTGGACATAGGACCCTTCCAAGGTTATGGAAACGGGTTAGCACCCTACACATACCAACGTGGGTTTCACTGGCCTGAGTTACGGTTTCTACTATGAATCTAACAAGGTAAGGAACCTACACCTTTCTCAGCCTCTGTTGGTAAGGGTGGGGTTTCCGGAAAAGAAATGTCCCTGCTTTGTCACAACTTTATTTGGCTTTAATTTTTTCATTCTATGAAGATAAGTGCCTAATCAAAATTAAAGGTGTTCTGAAGGACAGTTCAACCATTTTAGCACTGTTAACAGATTTTAGGAAATTCTATGTAAGCACGTTTGCTAAAGGGCGTTCAATTTTTCAGTTAGAAAACGGGGTCTAGGGACCAAGAGTTTGAGCGAGGGACGCAGACCAGGAACCTGAGTGAGGTCAAAGATGCCAGGGCCAGGTGCCCATCGAAGGTATCCCCAACCTGAGATGCGGTAGGAACAGAGTGCTCAAGAAGCCCCATCCTTGGTGCCGTCAACCTGTCACCCAGCCTGGGGCTGCTCCTGGTGCTGGGTCTGCTAGGGTGGAGCCTGGGGGCACATCCAATGTCCACATACACTGGCCCCTCTATCAATGGGAAGAGCACTCACTAATAAGCCCACCAGCCTCAGCTCCAATGGGACCCTGTCTCAGGAGGCCCTCACAGCCACTACCATGGTCTTGTGCATCCTGGCTGCCACGTTCCTGGCTGTGAGGCTGGCACTATTGGTGTGGAAACTTTGGGAGATGTGGCAGATGGAGGGCACCCACTGGCCCAGCATCGAGGAGCAGTTCTCCCATGCAGCCAAGGCCCGGCCCCCTCAGGACTCCAAGGAGATGGTGTAGGGCTGCCTGCCAATCTAGATCCCTTCCCCTCCATCTGTCCCTTCCTTGCTATGTGACCTTGGGGGAAGGCACAGCCCTCTCCGGACAGTCAGACCCGCCCAGCGCTTCCGAACAGAAGGGAAGAAGGTGCTTTGAAGATTTTGTCCCTGGGGCAAGGGAAGGTGCGGCTGCTCACTTTTTATATATTTACATAAAATTGGTAGTGAGATATACAATTTTTTGAGCTGTAAAAAAAGAAAACATAGGGTCTAGAAAGTGAAGTTGATGATCTCAAAATGATGATGGGGACTACTAAAAGTTATACATTTTGTTACATGGATGAATTGAAAAATCTAATAAAAAAGTCTGGGCGTGGTGGCTTATGCCACCTAGCACTCTGGGAGGCCGATACGGGAGGATTGCTCAAGGTCAAGAGCTCGAGACCAGCCTGAACAAGAGCAAGACCCCGTCTCTACTAAAAATAGAAAGAAATTAGTTGGACAACTAAAAATATATAGAAAAAATTAGTCCCCCGCATGGTGGTGAATGCCTGTAGTCCCAGCTACTCGGGAGGCTGAGGCAGAAAGATTGCTTGAGCCCAGGAGTCTGAGGTTGCTGTGAGCTAGGCTGTTGCCATGGCACTCTAGCCCGGGCAACAGAGCAAGGCTCTATCTCAAAAAAAAAAAAAATCTAAAAAAAAAAAACTTATCCAAAGAGTAGCAGATTCATGGACAGTTGGCCCTTTCACCCAGTTTGTGTGATTCCAGTGCCTTGGTGAATGAGGGAGAGAACAGTCCGAGACGCAGTATTTAAGGCTTATGCAGATTCTACCTCTTAAGCGTTTTGAAATTAGCTCACCTGAGGGGCAGGCTTCCCTTTGTGAGGTTTCTGTTGCATTGGTTTGGAAGTAGTGGGGTCCTCACGTGGGGAACAGCCGCCAGAGGGGCCACTTACTCGAATCTGGCTTATGGTTTGTTGGTAAATAGATCTCGGTGTACTCAGGCAAGTTCGTGAAATCTACAAAAAGGGGAGTAAACAAAACTTAGCAATGCTCAGCATTTTCTGGGGATGGGGTGGGGTGGAAACTCAACAGAAAGGAGGGCAGTCCTGATTACCTGTGCTTAATCAAAGTTGTCTTTGCAGGTAAAATCGGAGGTTTGAAGTACGTGCTCTTCTGTTCCAAGCCAACTTTGGTTTATGAATTAGTGTCCTACTTAGGCCCTTGACTCAGGCGAACCAGCAGTCTTCAACAGATTCACTTCACCAAACATTAACTGCAGCCCCCTGCTCCGGGCCTTGGGCTGGTGCAGCCTTCAAGCAGCAGGAGCTCCGGTCTCTGCGTGTCCTGCCCCCGTCCAGCCCGCACAACCAGAGGGAAAGGACCTCCTGAGAAAGACGTGGCGCCAGCCCCGCGCCTCCGGTTAAAAAATGCTGCCCTGGATTTCGGGTCCCCCTTTGTCGGGCCCCTGGAAGGTCTGTCCCCTAGAAATGTGGGGTGAGCGGGTACGTCTGCTGTAAGGGGGCGGCCGATGGGGACGGAGACCGGATGCTGGGGAAGCTGAGGCTCAGGAAGGGTCCCTGGGGCCGGGCATCCCCGGCGCCCTATGCAAATCTGCCCGCAGGCCCCGCCCGCGCCCGCGGCTCCGGAAGCGCAGGGTCCCCGCGCCGCACTCGTCTCCCCGCGCTCGCCGCGCTTCCGGTCGGGCCCCGCGCCCCGCGGCCATGGCGGCGCGGCCGGTGCGCGTGCTGGTGGACATGGACGGCGTGCTGGCCGACTTCGAGGCCGGCCTCCTGCGGGGTTTCCGCCGCCGCTTCCCCGGGGAGCCGCACGTGCCGCTGGAGCAACGCCGCGGCTTCCTCGCGCGCGAGCAGTACCGAGTCTTGCGGCCCGACCTGGCGGTAGGGACTGCCCGGGCTCCGTGCCCGAGATACCCTATTTCTGAGCCCACAGCTCACCCTGGGGCAGGAACGTTGGGAGACTGCCCCCTCTAGCTGAAGCTCTGACTTGGGGACCAGGACCCCCGGGAGCTTCGTTGTGGGAGTCCTCGGGAGCTAGATCTGCTGGAGGCAGACGCCAGGACCGAGAACTGTGTATCTTTCAGGACAAAGTGGCCAGTGTGTATGAAGCCCCGGGCTTCTTCCTAGACTTGGAGCCCATCCCGGGGGCCGTGGAAGCCATGCGGGAGCTGAATGACATGCAGGAGTAAGGCGGGCGGGGAGGCTGAGGCGGGGCCTTGGGGGCGGGAGGGCGCGCGGACACCGCTAACTCGCCCTGCTTCCCTGCAGCACCGAGGTCTTCATCTGCACCAGCCCCCTGCTGAAGTATGACCACTGTGTGGGGGAGAAGGTGCGGCTGCCTGAGCGCCTCCTGGGCACGATCGTAAACACACAGGGGGGTTGGCGGAGAGCGGACCAGTGGCTCTCAGGGCTCAGACCCCTCTCGCACCTACTCACTGCCCCTGAATTCACGGTCCCATCAGGCCCTACTGACAGACCTGTGTCCCCTACACAGTACCGCTGGGTGGAGCAGCACCTGGGGCCCCAGTTTGTGGAGCGAATTATCCTGACAAGGGACAAGACAGTGGTCTTGGGGGACCTGCTCATTGATGACAAGGACACCATTCAAGGTTGGATCCATTATCCTTGGCAACCTCCAGGCATCTGGCCTGCCCGGATTACGGAGAGGTAGTAAAAATAACCAGATTACGTGCTTGCTGCCTTTCCTGTCCTAGGTCAAGAGGAGACCCCAAGCTGGGAGCACATCTTGTTCACCTGCTGCCACAACCAGCACCTTGTCCTGCCCCCCACCAGGAGGCGGCTGCTCTCCTGGAGTGACAACTGGAGAGAGATCATAGGCAGCAAGCGGGAAGCTGCACAGCGGGAGCGGACGGGCCCTGCGGTGGGCAGAAGCTGAAGCGGAAGGAGGGGAAGGTGGGCCAGCAGGGAGCCCCTGCAGAGCCGGGTCAGGGGCACCACCGTGGAGCAGGCAGACACCGGCACCTCTGTGCTGGCACAGGCCCGGCCACCTGGCTTTTCCTGAGATGGTTGCTCCTGGAGCACGGCTGGCATGGAAATACAGTCAGGACCCTTTTAATAAAAAACTTTGGCTCTCTGGTCTTTAGAGATCTTTTATTTGGGAAAGTAAAGGGACAGGGGCTGATGAGGAGACCGTCCCTTCTTTCTCCTTAGGCCAGTGGCCTGAGAATCCGCCCCATTCCAGAGGCACCTGGATACTGTTCCTCTAGCACCTGCCTTTCCTTGGCCATCTAAGGGGTCAACCTTAAGGAAGTGCAGAAGAGAGGCCGGGACACCTCCACTTTTCCCACGCTCCTTCCTCTGTTGACCAGCGCACACACACACTTTATGTCGCATCTCTTCCTCGGTCTCCATCGTTCTTTCACCTGCATCCCCGATTCCCTAACGAGCCTGAGGTACACTTCTAGGGGTAGGGACGCCCCCTTACTGACTGTGACAGCCGAGAGGGAGGGCCACAGGTGGGAGGGGAGAAGATGCAGCTCCAAGGGCTTCTGCCTTTATTCTGATCTGTGGACGGCTAATCCGGGCCGCGGCGTTATCCAGGTCGGCATCCACTGGGACCCTGCTGCTCAGCCTGGAGAGCTTGAGAGGGAGGCGTGACACCTTCCCAGGGCCGAGATGCTTTCATCACGAGGCTTCTCCCTTCTATTCCTCAAAATTACTCCAGACGTTTCTTGAAGCGGGAATCTCTTATTTCCTCAGGTGCAGGCAACTCTCCTTAGCCTCAGTCCCAGCTGCTCCTCCTGGGAACGCCCTTCTGCAAAGCCTCTGGATCCAGGGACCCAGCTGCTGCTTACCTGAGGGCACGAGCCTGGCAGTGAGGTGGCACTGGAGGCAGGGCCCTCACCCCCAGTTGGTTGAGAGTGCCAGCCTATGAAGATGGCACCGCTTTGACTTCCTTCGCCATGTGTCTCAAAGTGTGGCTTCCTCACTCGTACTGCCTTTTCATCACAGTGTAAATATCCGTTGTGCTGGAAAAACTCACCTTTAAAATGGCTGAAAAGGCACCACTGGGGCAGAATGTGCTCCCGGGCGCTATGTTCCACCAGCTTCCCACGCCCCCACTGGGACCAAGTTCTCTGGCCTTGAGGTCTCCTTAGGTCAGAGCTGTTCTGGGGCTGCAGTCCTCGGCAGAGGGATACCCAGGGCAGAGTGAGCCTGCCTATTGCGGGCTTCGGCCACCAGGCTTGGGGAACAGAGGTCCTCTAGGAAGATCTGAGCCAGGTTCCGGAGCCTCGTGTTGGCAGAGAGAGAGAAGCGCAGCATGCACTGGACCACGGGCAGGGCAGTCAGCTCAGGGTGGGAGCCTGGGCCTGGTGAGCTCAGGTATATGAGCGTGGTGACAGCGGACAATACCGTCTCCTCATTGGGACTGGACAGGCAGTTGGTGATGAGCGGGATGCCTCCTGCCTGCAGGATGTGCTCCTTGTTGGCCCTGTCTGGGCACAGGTTGCAGAGGCCTCCTGGGGAAGAGTGAGGATGAGTCTGGACGCTCCCGCCCAGGGCTTCCTCCCCACTCCCTCCCAGCTGCTCTGTCCAGTGAGTCCCAGGGAAGGGCATGTGAGAAGCTGGCCCAAGGACAAAGCATCTAAAGTCCATCTGGTCTCCAGCCTTCTCTCTCAAGGTTCTAGGAAGGTCTGCAGGCTGCTACTGCTTGCCACAGCCTAGACCTTCCAGAATTGGGCTCAAATCCCCTTCCCTCTTGGTTCAGCCAGTTCAACGGCTGATATGCTTTCCTTTCTTAAAAGTAAACAACAAGCTAGGCATGGTGGCTCATGCCTGTAATCCTAGCACTCTGGGAGACCGAGGCAGGAGAACTGCTTGAGGCCAGGAGTTTGAGACCAGCCTGAGCAAGAGTGAGACCCTGTCACCACAAAAAATAGAAAAATTAGCCAGGCATGGTGGCACATGCCTGTAGTCCCAGCTACTCGGGAGGATCGCTTGAGCCTAGGAATTTGAGGCTACAGTGAGCTATGATCAAGCCACTATACTCCAGCCTGGGGGACAAAGCAAGATAGGTAAGGTGATGGTTTCATGGATATATACATATGTTGTTAGAACTTATTTATACCCTTTAAATATGTACAATTTATTATGTCATTCATATCTCCATAAAACTGTTAATATTAGAAAGGAGCTAAAATGTAAACCATCTTTATCCTACCATTCAGACATTTAACATTTTTCATCCCACAATTTCTTTTTTTGAGACTGGGTATCACTCTGTCGCCCAGGCTGGAGTGCAGTGACGTGATCACAGCTCACTGCACCCTCCAAATCCTGGGCTCAAGCAATCCTTGCTCAGCCTCCCATGTAGCTAGGACTACAGGAACATGATACCACACTTGGCAAATCTGTAAATTTTTTGTAGACTTGGGGTTTTGCTATGTTGCCCAGGCTTATCTTGAACTCCTGGCCTCAAGCGATCCTCCTGCCTCAGTCTCCCAAAGTGCTGGGATTACAGGCGTGAGCCACTGCACTTGGCCTCCACAATTTTTAATATTTGAATATACACAATATTTAATAAAAATGGGATACTCTCCTTGCTGCTCTGTAACAATGTATTGTGAACACCTTTCCATGCCAATAAATCCACAATCATGGCTATGCAGCCACTGTGGTTAATGGCATATAATTTATTAAGAGGTTAGAGCATTTTCTGAAATGCAGTATGACTAAAAAAGAAAAAAAGAGAAAACAAAGTTTACAGGGCATTTTAATGTCATTTCCATGTCACTGTTACCGATTCTGGGGGCAAGAAGAAAAGGCCAGAGTGAGAAACCTGTGGTTCCGGATCAAAGAACCCATGTGCTCAGGCCTCCTTAATTTAATGACCTCTTGGCCTTGGAGACAGATGCTACTTTGTCTTGGAGCTCATTCTGCTTAGCACTGGCTGCTCATTGCGGGAAGATGACTTCCTGTGCATCCTGACTCAGCTTCCTGCCATCACGGTGCCCTCTCTCCCTTAAGTTCCTGCTTGGTGGGAGGAAGCCAGCTTCTCAGCTCATTTGCATAACATGCCTGATGAGTCCTGTGTGACCAATCAGGAGTGAGTGTCACAGCCGGCCCACTTCCTCTGTTCCTCTCAAAATTAGCAAAGAGAAGAGGGCCCAACTGAGCCTGACACCCAACTAAGACATCTTCCCCAGCAAAAGGGTATAGGCGCCATGGTGGCCCAGCCAGGGAACCTCGTCTTCTGCCAGGGGCAGGAGTGAGCTAAGGTTTGGTTCTGCTGCCCCCTCCCAAGCAGCACCTGGGTCAGGTTGTGTCCTGCTTTCTGGAAACATTTTTAAAGGTTCCCACTGCATTTGGAATAAAATCCCGACTCCCTGTGTGCCCTTCACCCAGGCGCCACCCGATTTTCCCTCTCTCTGGCACTCACCGCAGTTGCTAACCTCAGTCCACCCCCGGGACCTTTCGGCCCCAGATCTTCGCATGCTGACACCCTCTTGCTGGTAACAGGCACCCCACTGCCTGCCTCGTGAGCGAGGCTTCCCTACAATACCCTAACTAGCTGCTCTGCCATGTTCAAGACGGCCCCTCATCACCCGACGTCATTTTCTCTATATACTGAGAACTCTAAGGAATCATCTTCAAGATTCCTTTCCTTGCTCATTGCTCCCCCAGCCCCACTAGGAGGTAAGTGCCCTGAGGTCACAAGACCTCGGCTGTCTTATTCCCACCACACCCGCAGTGCCTGGCGCACGAGGTGCTCCACAAAGAGTTGCCAAAAGTCTTCTACAGCAGTGACCAGGAGGAGAGGGTTGAGAGAACTGCGGAGCACTCGGGGGCTAGCCAGAATGGCTCCCGATATCCCACGCTGGACTTTCGCAGCTCTGGGTTCCTGGCTGTGGCTCACAGGCAGGGCCCGCCTGAGGGAAGGAAGAGGCTCAGTGGTCTCCCTGGGGTCCTGAGGAAGAGCAGCAGCAGAGGGCGACAGGCACTCTGAGCAAGAGGACCCTTACATGGTGCCCTCAGAGCCTTCCCTGCCAATCTCTATCTCAACACCTGCTCCACTGCAGGACATCCTGTGGACTGCTTCCTGTCCTTGCCGTCTGTCCCCTGCACCAGGCGACATAAGGCAGGGCCCTGCTCACTGGTTTAGCGCCGCAGCCCAGGCGCCTGGAACTGTGGATACTCACTGAACACATGCTGGGCACCTGCCTGAACCCTACGAAGCTGTGTTCTTATCACCCGCATCTTAGAGGAAGAAGTCAAAGCTGTGAGAGGCTGAGGACTTGTCCAAAGTCCCAAGGAGAGGGAGCCCTTTGCCACTCCCATAGGAAATGGTATTCCTCTGGAAGCCATAAGGGCAACTTATTTCTGACTTAGGCACTTGCCATGCTCAGCCTGGAGCAGGGACAATGTTCTGGAAGGCCTTTGCTTCTCAGACACACCTATACGGTTTCTTCTGAGCTGAGGGTGGTGAGCCCACCTATACCCACACTGTGGGCTTGGGATGGGGCAGGGGTGTGGCAATGGGATTTAACTCTGCTCTAAAGTGTGATATGATGAAGCCTGAGTCACTGCCTGACTGGTGAGTCATCATCACACCCAGGTGTGCCTGGGCAGGGCACTCTCCCCCAGGCCAGGGGATAATCAGATGGCATCTGCTCGAGGGTGGGGACAGGAGGAAGCCTCAGGACAACCGGCCCCACTGCCTCTCCAAGCAGAGGCCTGGGAGTCCTCCAAGATGGATCAGGTGCCTACCAGAGCTCACCAGCTGCCTGGGCCCCAACTGCAGGGGCAGTGAACTCTTTAAGCCCCTCTGCCTGTCTGACAGCATCCCTCAGAGATGAAAAGGCGAGTGAGAGTGTGGAAAGAAAAGGGCAGAGGGCTTCAGGGGCAGCAGGATGAGCCAAGATGGCACCAGAGGACCCATGAGAGGCCACAGCCATAGTCGCTTGGAGCTTCCCTCCAGCCACCTCTGTGAGCCTGCCCTAAAGAAGTGAGGAGAGCCATGGAAAAAGCAATGCAGAAACTGGAAGCTCCCCACAATTCTCAACAATAGCAAAGTGGCTAAATAAATTATAGTACATTTATATGATGGACAATTACACAGTTCCTAAAAATGATGTCTTCAAAGAATATTTAATGTGGGAAAATGCTTCCAATGTAAGGTTAAGGAGGGAAAAAGGACACCAAATTGTATACAATAAAATAGGTCCACTAAGATGTCACCTCTAAGCTCGTCCGTGAGCACCTTAATCAGCCCCTCCCAGCACACTGCCCCTCACCGGGCTTCAGCTTTTCCTTCACACTTACTGATGATACATAAGAGCTATTTGTCAAAATGTTTATTGGCTGTCGCCCCACTAAACATAAACTCCAAAAGAACAGGGACTTTGTCTGTTCCTATTCTGTACCTATATCCTGGCCTATAGCAAGTACTCAATAAATAGCTGCAAAATGAATACATATATTAACAAAGACAGGCTGAGGGCTGGGTTGGTGGCTCAGGCCTGTAATCCCAACACTCTGGGAGGCTGAGGTGGGTGGATCGCTGGAGGCCAGGAGTTTAAGACCAGCCTAGGCAACATAGCAAGACCCCCATCTCTACACAAAATAGAAAAATTAGGTGGGTGTGGTGGCACATGACTGTAGTTCCAGCTACTCAGGATGCTGAGGTAGGAGTATCACATGAGCCCAGGAGTTTGAGGTTGCAGTGAGCCATGGTGGCGCCACTGCACTCTTGCCAGGGCAATAAAGCAAGACTGTGTCTCAAAAAAAAAAAAAAAAAAAAGTAAAGAGATGAAAGGAGAAAACATTTACAGACTATGAATCTGACACAGAACTCATATCCAGAATAAAGAACTTCCACATATCAATAAAAAATGAACCCGATTAAAAAAATAAACAAAAAGACTTGAACAAATTTTTCACAAAAGGGCCAATACATATGAAAATGTGTCCATCCTTATTTATTAGAGAAATGAAAACTAAAAGCACAACAGGACGCCACTACACAGCCAGCACACTAGCTAAAATACAAAAGACTGCCCAGACTAGGTGTGGGTAAGGAACGGGAGCTGGGGAACATGGCGTGACCAGGCTGGAAAGCTACTGGCAGCTTCTGATAAAGATAAACACACATCTACCCTGTGTCTCGGCAACTCCACTCCTAGGTACCTACCTAAGAGAAAAGAGTACGTATGTGTACAAGAATTGAATACAAACGATCATAACACCTTTGTTCATGAAGGCTCCAAACCAGAAACAATTCAAACCTCCATCAACAGGTAAATGGATAGACCAATTGTGAGGTGTCCATTTAAAGGAATGAAAGGGCTGGTGCAGTGGCTCACGCCTGTAACTCTAGCACTTGGGGAGACCAAAGCAGGAGGATCACCTAAGGCCAGGAATTTCAGATCAGCCTGGACAACACAGCGAGAACCCGTCTCTACAAAAATTAAAGGTGTGGGAGGCCGAGGCGGGCGGATTGTTTGAGCTCAGGAGTTCGAAACCAGCCTGAGCAAGAGCGAGACCCCGTCTCTACTAAAATTAGAAAGAAATTAATTGGACAACTAAAAATATATAGAAAAAACTAGCTGGGCATGGTGGCGCATGCCTGTAGTCCCAGCTACTCGGGAGGCTGAGGCAGGAGGATCCCTTGAGCCCAGGAGTCTGAGGTTGCTGTCAGCTAGGATGACGCCATGGCACTCTAGCCCGGGCAACACTGTTTGAATGTGTCTCAAAAAAAAAAAAAAAAAAAAGCTGTTGGTAGCAGAAACTCAGACTCAGTCTCTTTTAAAAAATGCTATTAGAAAAATCAACTTCGACCATGTTCTACCCATGTATTTCTCTAATGAAGACTCAAACCACCGAGGGAGAGAATCTGAGTGCCACCCAGTGATCAAGTGGGCAGGATCCTGGAATTATCAGCTTCAAACTGTAAGGAGCAGTACTATTTAGCTATAAAAAACCATTGTTTTTTATAGCTGAATAGTGCTCCATGGTATACATATACCACATTTTGTTCCTGTACCCGTTTTGATTTTAACATGTGACTACATTGGAATTGTTCATGAAAATGCATTTAGGGTCTGATCGATAATGAAATAATTATATTGACATAAAATTAAAATTACTTTAATGCACCTTCATTTACAATCATCCCTAGATCTTACTTTTTTATAATTTCCTGTTTGTCACTCATATAAAGTAAAGGCTATGAAGATTATCTCTGAATAAAATTTTCTCAGTATATTTAGCATCCTGATCTTATATGATTTAGAGTGATGTCAGAGATTGTGTATGCTTCCTAATCACACACCAAAGAAAGAGCAGAAGTACACAAGGAAGAGAGTGGAAATTTTGTGTTATGAACAAGTATGACTTGATAGATAACTATGTTTGTTAAGTTGTTGTATGCTGATTTCCTTTTTTTAAGGAACATCCCAGAAACCTACCCAGGTAGTGGACATGGTCCAGCACTATTAGCAGTTTGATCAACTGCCTTTCATGAGTGAATTCTGTGTTTCACTTAGAAGGTCTTGATGTCATTTTTCTTGGTGATTTTAGAAACACTTATTTTGAGTTACAGGTTGTTGGTATCTTGGAATAAAATCGTTGATAGAGCTAGATCTAAATCCCAACTGGGCCTGACTTTTTTTTTTTTTTTGAATGGGGGTAAGGGCTACTAATCTCTGAGGTCTCTTCTTTAGTGAGAAGCATGACATTGTTTTACAGTTTTGCAAATTTTTAATATCTAATTTAATGGAAGATAACATTCTTATATATGTATCTCCATTCAATCTGTTGCAATATATTGTTTTAGTTGAAATATGTGAAGAAAATCTACCTTCATACAGATAAGTAGTTGGAAAAGAGAGGGGTATTTTAATAGCCTTTTCACATAATTGTAGGTTATTCTTTTTGATACTACATCCAAACTCAGCAAGTGATAGTTTCTTAAAAAAATTAGTTGCACTATGGAATCTGAAGCCCTATCAATGAATGACACTTTTATACTCCATAACATTAAAATCCATTTATCTGTCTTTCATTTGAATGGAACTTTTACCCATGAGTGATTTTGTAACATCATGCACTGCGCATTTGGAAGATTTTGGTTACTAAGTCATACAGATCTTCCAAATGTTAACATAGTTCATCATAAAATATCAAAAAATTATAATCATTTATACCAGCATCAATCACATCAAGAAAGTCATACTCATGGTAGTAGACACAAAGTTTCCAAAATTCTGCTTTTCACTCAAAATCTCAAATTTCATCATTTGCAATTATACTGTCAAGTGTTCTCTTTGAGATAACAGGCTTACTTCATTCATTTTCAAAAAGTGCTTGATTGGTACTCATGCCTAAATAGCATTAGTCATTATTTCAAGTAAAAGTGGTATTCCATGAAAAAAGTGGATAGTTCAGCTTGCAGCTGGATCACATCAGTGCTTTCTCTTGAGACAGCCATTATGCTTCAGTAGACAGCAGAACTGTTTTTTATGTACTTGCCATTTCACCACAGAGAATGTTAATAATTTTTACTGCTTCAGCAAGGTTCTCCTAAATTGAAATTGGCATTAAAATTTTTTATTTATTCATTGATTCATTGTTACTGTATGTGCAGTGAAGAATGTGATGATTGCTAATATAGTTTGGTGCCGCTACCTGCATTCATGCTAAGGCCTAGCAGTTTTGCCTTTTTGACCATGAGAGCAAATAAGAGGGTCTATTGATTTATGGCTCAATCAATCTCTTATATTTTATTTCACTAAAATAGTACCATGATTAACCTAATTAAAATTAATGTTTTTGAAAGTTGTCAGGTCAGACATTAACGAGCAATGTCAAATATGTGGGAAATAAAATTCTAGTACTGTGCCGGTCATGCATGGTTCTTTGTTGTAAACAGTGGAAACCTACTATAACTTTGGTTAAAGCAGAAACTTAACTGCTTGTGTTATGCAGAAAAGGAATTTATTGGAAGGCTATTTGTTCACAGAGTTCATAGATGTCTGTATATTTAGACTCAGAACACTGGTGGGAACCAAAGGAGGCTACATAGTAAAGAAAAGCCATTGTCTCACTCAGAAAGTTGGGTTAGGATAACACACCACTGGACACCCGCATGGCTGCTAGCAGGCATTGCTGTCAGTGGACTTCCTCATCACTGCTGTCAATAATCTAAATCTTTCTGAGTCTTTATTCACTAAAGTACAAATCTTTGGATTTTAAGAGACTGTCTGATTGGCTAAGCTTAGGTCACATGTCTGTGCCCTAGGTGCCAGAAAACTGGGAGAGAAATTATGTCTTTCCCTTCAGCTTCTATGGTTGGAGATATTTCCCCCATAAAAACCCACTCAATGGCACTACCTACAAGTATACAAGATGTTCGAATGCTGGATAGCCAAAACCAACAGCTAGTACTATCAAATCTTAAAGATTTGGGGAAACTTATTTGAAAGTCACATGACCAAAATGAAAATTATTTAATAAATTCAGAAATATAATCCAAGGCTTGCCTTGACAATATTAAATATCAAGAGGATCAGATTAAAAACTTGGCTTTGATCTCCTCCTTCTTCATACCTTTTATTATAGACTTTTAAATATCCTCCTCTCATGTCAAATCTCCTCTGGGCCTGTGAAACCCACATTAAGATTCACGATGGCAGCCTGTTGGAACCACAGGAGCTCATTTCTAGGGATGAGATCGGTCTGTCAGCTAGAGCTGGGTAGATATTAGGAGCAGCCAAGACCGTTCAGCAAGGCAAAGGGAAGGTACCACAGGCAGGAGAGCAGACTGGGCTGAGGCTAGGGCAGGTGCTACAGGCCACAGCAGAAGCTGAGTGGCTGAGACAGGCCAGGGATTAGGAAGGGAGGGAAGGCAGAGAAAGGCACATGTTGTATAGATAGTGGCTGCCCAAATTCTTCAAATAACTAGACCTATAAAAACTTTTTTTGTTTTTTAGTACTAGGGTTTAATTTTTAAAGGTGCTTCTCTGCCAGAAGACCATTATGAAATCCCCACAGAGGAAAAGACCCCTTATCTGTGTAATTCAAATGAAATTGAACTTTTTTGCTTGCCCTCTTTTAGGCTGATTTTGGCATGGTGGCACATCCAAAAGAAACACAAATCCAGCACCTCAAAAACTTGATAAGTAATGCAGGCCTTTAATGAAGTCTCTTGAAGATATTCCAAAGGGAATATTAAATCAAATCACGGACAAGAAAATGTCCTAAGATTTTCATCTCTCCCGGTGCCCCCTCTCTACCATAGAGTCACTGTCCCAGTCTGCCTTCTGTCACGCAGAAGACCACAGCTCAGGCTGACCCTCTTTACCCATCTCTTTCCATCCTTCCAACTTCCGGCCTTGTTTTCTGTGCTAATATCTCATACCTTTTAAAATTTAAACCAATTTTAACAAAAGAAAAAAAAAACAACTTAGAAAAGATATAGGGATAGGGTAGAGTACTTGTGCTTCAGTTATTTTTCCCCTGTGATCTTTTTAAATCAAAGGAAATGAAATACGAGGGTGTCTTCTTTTCTTGGTTGAATTTGTAGAAAGTATCTGGACAGTTGGCGCTTGTGTTTATGAAAAGGAATAAACTCTAGTGAGATCATGAGAGAAAGAAACGAAAACAGTAGGGACCAAATTATAAAGAGGTTTCATTTCTAGGCTAAAGAGTCTCAATCAGTCGTGACTGCCTGTCACACTTTCTTTTGTTCAGTGGAACAGTGGCTCTCAGTTATGAGGTTGAGAGGAATAAACCTAGACAACAGATGTAGATTTCCTATATCAGTGTCCACGCTGGTGCTACCTGTTACATTTCCTCAGGGACTTCCCTTACCTCAAACTTTGTTGTCCTTTAAAAGACAGTTATTGAATATTTACATAATAGTCCTTTCTACGTGCCAGTCACTGTTCCAAGTGTTTTAAAATATTAACTTGTTTAATCTCCATAAATAAATAATCCATACAATAGGTATTGTTACTCTCCCTGTTTTACCGATGAGAAAGCGAGAGCACAGAGAGATTAAGGAACTTGGCTAGAAATTAGATGGTAGAGGCAGAATTCAAACCAAGACAGTCTCATTCCAGAGTCCATGTTCTTTTCTTTTCTTTCTTTCTTTTCTTTTTCTTTTTTTCTTTTTGAAACAGAGTCTTGCTCTGTTGCCCTGGGTAGAGTGCACTGGCATCATCATAGCTCACTGCAACCTCAAACTTCTGGGCTCAAGCGATCCTCCTGCCTCAGCCTCCTCAGTAGCTGGAACTACAGGCACCCACCACCATGCCCTGCTAATTTTTCTATTTTTAGTAGAGACAGGGTCTCGCTCTTGCTCAGGCTGTTCTCAGAACTCCTGAGCTCAAGTGATCCTCCCACCTCAGCCTCCCAGAGGGCTAGGCTTACAGGCATGAGCTACTGTGCCTGGCCCAGAGTCCATGTTCTTAATCTCTGTCTGTGCCATGCTGGCCAGTGTTTGTGAAAACAGTCATCAAACTGTCTGAATCACAATCACCAGGGATACTTGTTAAAAGTGCAAAATTTTGGCCCACCTGACTTACTGTATCAGAATTTTTTTCAGGGGGTGGGAAATGTGGGTATTTATATTATAAAATCTCACAGGTGATCCTGATAATTATCCTTTGTTAAGAATTTATGTTTTAGAAGGACCTTCTAAAGTCACCATGCTTACTTGTGACCCCAACTTCCTTTGACTATAAATGCTTTCTGAAAGATACTTAATTAGTACAGAATTTAAAATGAATGCTATTATAGCTCAGTTTTTCCTTTTAAGCCATTACCATCTGAAATTTAGATGAAAACATTGTCCTTTCTAACTTTCTAGAACAATACTTGACCGAACAATACTTGACCAAACAATTAAAAATTTCATTTTCTACAAATGCTTTATATCTCACAAATGCCATTTAAAACTGAAGCGAAACTGAGAACTTGCTGTTCTATTTATGATGAGAATGAAGAAAACTGTACTAGGTTCTGTAAAGTACACTGTATGTATTATGAAAAGGGAACTCTTCTTTATTATGGAACAGGTCTGTATAGTATCATATTTCCCTCCTTAACCAGGATTGCAGCTGTCAATAAAGCTTAGCTTTCAATGTGAGTCAGTATTCAATTTGGTTATTTTGCTAACCCAAGATCCTGAGAGAAAACCTGTCCTCTAGATAAACTGGATTATCACAGATTATGGTTAAAATGTTAAGACCATTAAAAGAAATTGAAGGGGGATACATTTTTTTTTTCACTTTGTAGTTTGCCTTATCAAGACCAATCTTTCCTAAAATGTATTTTAGAGACATTTTATAATCCTCCCTATTTTTGTGTGTGAAAGCAAGATCAGAATTGCTTTGGAAAGAAGAGAATCAGGATCTGTAGGGAAGGCTGGGGGAAAATCCAGACCCTGAGGATCATACAAGGAGGGATAACTTTAGAAATATAAATTAAACGGGACCTCTTTTTTCTTCCCTTCCAGAACTTTATAGAATCATTGATAGAGTCAGCTAGAATATCTTCCTGTGTTCCCTTTCCACCTTGCTATGCTACCTACACACACACACACACACACACACACACACACACACACACACCCATTTGTGACTGTTTTTGAGACTCTCCCTAGAATTTTAAAAATTGGTTTTTTGTGTCAACCCAACATTTTACCCTTCTTTATAACAAAAAATAAAATAATTTTCTTAGATATTTGTGTTTATTTTTTCCTTGAAGAGTCGTTTCCTAGTATCTCTGTTTTCAGGAAAATTGTTGACTCAGTTTGCTGTAGCCACAGACCCTCCTTCTTGCCCCCTTGTGGTTTGCTTTGGTAGCATATCTGAAGGATGCAGTTTAATCCTCAGGAAATTCACTTCCTATCAGTAGTAGTCCTGAGTAAAGTGAATTTTCTAAAATGAAACATTTCGTAAACATTTTGTCTGACAAACTTTCAAATGGTTAAATTTTTTTATGCATTTACTATTTGATCTTTTTCCTTAATAAGACACTTTCTTGGATTGCCATACTGTTGACACTCATCAAATGATAATTGATAACAAGTTTCAGAGGTCCTCACTTATTTTCCTAAACCACACACTGCCCGTCTTTGAAAAAGCTTTCTATTATAGCAGACAGCATTGTGAACTTTGATTAACTTTAGTTATTGAATGTAACATGAAGTACAGGGTCAAAGACTTGCTGGTTCTGTACCTGTCCAAAGCATGTAACCAATATTTTGTCTAAGAGCTTTCTCTAGGGAAAACAATCCTCACCTGGTTTAGAAATACTTTCCCTGAAACTCTGTTCAAGAGAGAAGAATGATTTGTAAACTACTGCCTTATCCTTGGGAAAGTATTTACAAGAGACCATTTTGACCAAGAAACTCAAAATTAATTCTGGTTTTTAAAAAGAGAGGCGTAAATAAATCTTGGGTTTAACCTTGTGAAATTGCTGATATTCGACTCACAAAAATGCCAGTTTTGTATGGCCTACCCTAATTTTTCTGTGTGAATAAGAGAGGAGGCCAAGGTCAGCTGGGCAGGTTTGGGGGGCATCCTGCAGAGTTTGATATGAAAACCATGTCTTGAAGCAAAACTTGAGTTTGTACTTATTAAGATTTCAAGCTCATTTTTCCCCTGGTGATTTTCCCCAGCATTATCAGGTTTGTATAAAGTGTCAAAATTATCCTCTTGTCAAAGTGTAAACTTTGACTCATTCTTGGGCCGTCTGTTGTACACTAATAGTTTTGATTTATTCTTCCTCTGGCTGACATGCATGCTAATGGTGCAGATGCAAGCTTTACATTTCCTTTTATTGGTCTGTAGTTTTATTGCATACATTAGTGGCACAAATACTGCATTCATATTAGCTATTTATATTAACTATTTCTAGTTTTGAGATGAGTAATATAATTTGCTTATGTTTTTACTATGATGGGAAGCCCTGCATCATAGACATTTTAATAGACTTTAAATGATTACATTTTACTTTATTTTACTACCTCTAACTTTTTCGCAATTTTTATTTTCAGGATATGTCACTATGTGTCTGTGTATTTTAATGATTTCAGATTTCCTAATTACCATTGCTTTAGTGAATGAACACATTTGGTGTCTGATCAACAATTAGTATAACTACTAGAAAACAACATTAGTTCCAAATATTATGACTATAGTTAAGTAACTTTGAAAGGCATACTTCTAATTGCTGCTTTGGCCCTCTTATTTTTGAGGCTTGACATGCCCTTCAATTTGTTGGACAGCTTGAAAGATGATTAGTAAGGTAAATGAGGTAGAGTGATAGAAGAAAACAAGAGCTCTCTATGACAAGAAGATGGGGTAGAGAAAATTTAATACAAAGCTGTTTTTGAAATAAAGATAGATACTATTTTCATTTTTGATCTGGTTCTAACAGTTTTCTGTATTGGAAAACCAGCCCCATCTCTGGAATCCAGTGGACATGGGCCAAATATAAATGTTAAGAGGTCATTGTTGTTAATATTGGCCTGCTATGTAAAACTTTTGGCCTGATAGACATCCATGTTGATCCGTGTGAAAGCTACTCAGTGTCACAAGTGCAGCCTATTGCAGACTGAGTTTCCTTCATTCCTAGGGGGATGTCATGATGGAAATACATTTCTTTCTATCCAGGATAATGGCCTCCAGCCTCAAGCCAAAGTTTCCTAATACAATAGAAGGCATCTTATTTAGAATAATGGAGATAGTAGATGGTCTGTTAATTAACAAGACTGGTTGAAACAGAAATCATTTTTTAAAAAGATATATGTGAGGCCGGGTGCGGTGGCTCACGCCTGTAATCCTAGCACTCTGGGAGGCTGAGGCGGGTGGATCGCTCAAGGTCAGGAGTTCGAGACCAGCCTGAGCAACAGCGAAACCCCGTCTCTACCAAAAAAATAGAAAGAAATTAGCTGGACAGCTAAAAATATATAGAAAAAATAGCCTGGCATGGTGGCGCATGCTTGTAGTCCCAGCTACCTGGGAAGCTGAGGCAGGAGGATCACTTGAGCCCAGGAGTTTGAGGTTGCTCTGAGCTAGGCTGATGCCACGGCACTCTAGCCAGGGCAACAAAGTGAGACTCTGTCTCAAAAAAACAAAAAAAAAGATACATGTGAATCTTTATTTCAAATAATTATTTACATGTGCATTCATTTGCCAGTTTTTTATGTAGGGCCAATGCCTTTTCTTTGAGTCCAGTGCACTATGTAGAGTTCCATGTTGCCTTTCTTGCTGAACCTATACATCCTTAATTTCCCATAGTGGTTACAGTTACTTTAAATTAGACTAAGAACTTAAATATACTTGTTAAGCAATCTGAGTGCAGACTATTGTGATCTTTATGATTGTTTTGCAGTGAGAGAAATTTTTTAGCTTATTCACTTTTACCAAGTCTTTCTATCTTTTCACACTATATCAGTTTATGTAATATTTCATTAAATTATACTGACAAATAAAATTGGCAAAAGTAGTCTTGAAAAAAAAAACCACAACTAGTTGTAAATATTCAGTGTGCTATGGGCACTAGTCAGTGAATTTTACAGAGGGGTGGGAAGGGTCATTTAATCTCGTAAATCAGTTTCTACTCTACATGGATTTGTAGAATCAAAATTTTATAACTCAGTTGGACCTTAATTTTATTGTGAATTACTATATTTATCTCTATGGCAGCTTCCCTTCCCTTCCCTTCTCCCTTCCCTTTTCTCTTCCCTTCTCCCTTCCCTTCTCCCTCTCCTTCTTTTCCTTCCTTTCCTTCTTTTATGATGAAGTCTCACTATGTTACCCAGGCCGGACTCAAACTCCTGGGTTCAAGTGATCCTCCTGCCTCGGCCTCCCTAGTAGCTATGACTACAGGCCTACCAACGCTCGGCTAATTTTTTCTATTTTTAGTAGAGATGGGGTCTCACTGTTACTCTGGTTGGTCTGGAACTCCTGACCTCAAGTGATCCTCTTGCCTCAGCCTCCCAGAGTGCTGGGATTACAGGCGTGAGCCACCACGCCCAACAAGTAAATATTTCTTGATTGATTAACTAAAGCACCTTTTTTTCTGAAAATATGGCTAACAGGATTAATGATCTAAAAAAGCATAAGATGAACACAGAGAAAAAAAATTATTCAAGATTCACTGTTGTGAGACTCAAGGAACATTTATTTTTGAGGAAGTAAAGGTAAATGTTAAATGAAGTAACTATACTGTCCTAGATATATGAATATATATAAAAAATTATTTTTTAACCTAAGATAAGCACTATTAAAGTTTGTGGTATACCAGCTTTCGTTCCCTGCAGTCTGATCTTTGGGCTTCTTGGTAAACAAGCACTTTAAATTGCAGGCTGTTCCCGAAGTTTGCAAACCTTTAATAATTAAAGACAAGGCAAGTCAACTGTAATAAGTTGTATGCATGCAGGATACGATTCTTCTTTTTCATAACTAATAATGTGGTTTTTGGCTTTGTGCTGGAAAAGTAACTACTTCGTTTGAAATTTATTGAAGAGAAAAAGCAGGAGACATGATGTTCAGAAAATCATGTTTAAAAACAATAATTAATATGGCATCTAGATCTTAGCAGGAAACTCAGAATTAAGACTGAGCCTGACCTTAACCTATCTATGACCAATGGAATCTAAGTGTATTTATTTTTACAATAGCCTTAATTTGGGACTTGCAAGTTTTTTGGTTTGTTTTCACATTCAATTTAGAGACCCTGAAACAGTATTTTAATTATAGGAATTAAGCTATTTATAATTTTCATGGCATGAAGATCAGCAGACTGTGTTTTTTCTTGGTTATAATGTTATCTTACTCTCAGAATTGTGTGATTTTTGTGTTCTAACAATGCACTTAAAAAAACAAAACAACTCCCGTGCTGCAATGCTGGAATTCTAACAGAACTTTATTCATCTTCCTTCCCCTCCCTGATTTTTAAAAACATGTTCTCATGGAAATGTTTCCTTAAATTACACAGAGCACAAGCAGTTACTGGAAATGTTTTCTACACAGTTCTGTTCATATATATCAATTTCAATTTGTTTGCACATTTTAGATTTTTTCTTAGCTTTGCTGATAACTGCATTTCTTAATCACATTAACTTTCAACTAAGTTTTGTCAAATTTTTGTCACTCTCAGCTATATCAAATCATACTTTTTGTTGGGTCCTTTCATATCGCAAGTTTGTTGAATGATGAAACAGTGAACGTAGGGACAAGAAAAGAAAGCAAAATGGGTTCAACTTAGGTTCAGTTTTATCTCCAGTTTAAATGGAAATGCTAATGTACCTCTTTTTTTTCTTTTTTCTGTGACAATTCCTGTGTTTTTTCTAGGAAGAAAAGGAGTTATTGAAAATAGTAATTAATACCAAAGTCATGAGTCATTTATAATCAGTTTTAGAATACCTACAGATATATATACATTTTTCAAAACATTCCCCTTTTCTGAAGCCAGACTCCTTGGCTCATTCTTACTTTTAGCAATATTGTGGCTTAAAACCAGAAACTTCAGGTATCCTGGATAACTTACAGATCATCAAAAGTTGGCTGTATTATATTTAGGAGTATACAGTGGTGCTAGACACACATTTATAATTTTAGCTCTTCTACTGAACTGTATGCACTTTTTAAGGGCCAGAATGGTACATCTTCCTTTGTATGTACCTGTTGCTTACAAATAAATTTCTAATCCTATGGCCACTTTAGAGGTAGAAGAGGATGCTAAGCAGCCAAGGCGCTAGGCCCTGGCCCTGCTTCAATTAGCATCTCTTTTTTATATATGAATAGTTTGGGATAAGAATTTTGTTGAGGAAAAAAAAGTTCTCCTTAAAAAAAAAAGTTTGAAAATGACTGTTTAGTGCATAGATAACTTCAATATTTTTTGACATTATCTAATCTAGCCCCTGTCATTTTACAGGACTTGAAACTGAGACCCAGAAAGATTATGTAGTCTTTTCCAGATCATGCAGCTATTTAGTCACAGAACTAAAACCCTCTGTTTTAAACCTCCTTGATCAATGTTCTTTATACTGCAACATATATGTTATCAGAACCCAGGAGTTTTCCAAGATGAGTGCACAGTGCCTGGTATTGGTAGACAGTAAAATGTGTATTACATTAATGAATGCATGCATGATTCTAAGATGATTTGTAGTTAATTACGTCTGAGACAAGTTCAGATAAAAATTGTCATTTGTCATGATCCCAGTGAAGTGTTCCTCTCAGAAACCCTGAATTTGGCCTGTTCAGGACTAAACCAGTTGTTACATATAACAGATTGTTCTTTGTCAATTTTAGGATCACCTGCTGTTACCAGCTACCACCCATAACAAGACCACAAGACCAAAAATGTCAATTGTATTACCAGCAATAAACATAAACGGTAAGTTGAAATTTTGGTTTATGTACATGAGATTCCTTTGTTTAACCAAGATTCTCTAAATTAGTTAAAAGACATTTAAAATGTTCAGTTGGGCAAGTATATATCCATGAATTATTTCTGAAACATTTTCACAAAAATATTATTTTTAAATTCCATATTCTTTTTAAAATATTGCTATTAAATATATTTTTAAGAGAAAAAATAGATCTCTTTTATTTGCAGAATTGGAAAAGCTAACATCTTGACTGCTCTACAGACTTCCTGTCTGGGGCCTTTGTAGTCATAAATGTAGTATAAGAAATCCTTGCTGTGTTCTAACAGTGAATTTGTAAATTAGAATTTTGGAACTTAAAGCAGTTTCCTTTGTTACCTAAATGTTAATATGATCCTAGACCAAGCCACAGAAACCTAATTATGTTTAATCCATAATGTTCATGATTTTGATATTGATGGTATTACTGTTGCATTTTGTTCTACTACTAATACTGGGTATTAAACAAAATATAAATAATACTATAATCCAAAGATGTTAAAGCATAGTATACTTGCTTATAATCTAGAGGGAAAAATAAAACAAGCACAAAAGTAACTGTACTCCAAAGAGAGAGTCCCATAAGTAATATACAAAGTACTAAAGAAATTTAGTGAAGGAGAGATTACTTACAGCTGGGTTCTTCATGGAGAAGAGAAAGAACTCCCAATATGAGCTGTGTATTATAAGTGAGCACAATGTATATTATTAATTGCTTTCTTTGGCACATCATATTAGGCTTACTGAAAATAGGAGAGTAGGCCATCTTTCCCACGTCCGTCTATCTGGCATAATGGAACTACCAGTAAATTTTCTGTCTAGTGTTAAAAATCTCATAGTATATAAGGAAGATAAAAATGAAAAACCCTTTGAATTAACATGCAGCAGAACTAGTCCACATTCTGATTGATAATCATAATTAAGTCATCAAATACAGTCACAAAACAAACAATGCATTTTTAGGGGGATTATAGATAAATTCCAATTAAATTTAGTCTTTAGGGAACAAATATTATTCATCATACATTTTAAGACCATAGAAGACTATAGAATTTCATGAGCTGTATACAGACAGCCTATTAGAAATGCTCAGGAAGCAACTTTAGAGACATATAACATAAATGGCTTTTTTTGTTAAAGCATAAGCAAATTATAATATTTATTTAGTCTTACAAAGATGTTCAGAACAAATTTAAGAAAAGAAACTGTAACATTGAGAAGAGCATCTCTTTCTTCAGTAAAAGCATAACTCTAAAGTTATTCATGGAATAATCATACTACCAGAATAAGGACATTAGATTTCAAAGTGTTTTTTATTATACATCAAAAAATATATTTAGGAAATATCATTTATTCTCATCTTACAGGTACCTACATTCCTCTGCTTGAACTGTAATAGATTTAACTTTGGTCAGCTCATACTCAGAAAGGCTGTTTTCTAAGCTTCATCAAGAGAGAATTCACTTAATTTTGTTCTTCTGATTTTGAGTTCTTATGCAAGAGAATGCCTGGTTTTATTTTATAACAGTGAGCTGTCCATTGACATTAAGCCAAAAACAATAAGATGCTGTTCAACTATGTTTATCTTGGCTAGGTGACTAATTTTTGAAGATGAGCCTTTCATGGGTTTGAAAAATATAATCATTAGATCATCATTGTATTTTCATTCTGTTTCAGATTCTTTGTAAATGGCCTTTAAATTTTTTCATTTTTAGGATACAGTAAACTATTAGAAGAACTAAGATTCAAATAAAAAATTATTGATTGACTATATACCATATGTCAAGTACTGTGCTACAGCCTAGCGTCTTCTCTGAACAATCCCTTCACTTCCTTGCTCTAACTGAGGGTGCTTCTCAAATTAGAGCCTGCTTTTTCTTCCCCACCTCATGTACCTCACAGCCTGCAGGGGGCTGGGTAGTATCCTTGCTCCTCCTGACAACTTCCAAATTATCTCTCCTTCTTTCTCTTTCAGTCCCCCGAACATCTTTCAAGTATATCACATCAGACTTTACTCCTCTTGCCCTTCTTTGTTACTGTCGTCTGCTCCACCTTCACCAGTGACCCTCCACCACTGCTTCTGTTATCGCTCTGCATACCTCAGCATCCACACAGAGGATTCATCCAGCACCCTGCCTTTTCTGATCCAGTCACTTCAGCCTCCCATCCACATCCTGTGGTCATAATCTCCCCTTACCATCATGAGTAATGCACTCCCTTTGAAATCTCCTTTTCATGCTTCCTACTCTGACTGTTACTTACTCTCTTTAATATTCACACTCCAACTACTCTCTCACTCACAGATCTCCAGTCCTTTGACTCTACCACTTTTTTCTGTATCTGTCACATCCTTAATGGCCATACATTCCTCCTTACCTAGCCTGGATTCCATGGCTATATTGTCAGTACTCTTTTGCAAACACCCCT
Organism: Avahi laniger; assembly: GCA_963575035.1. NCBI lineage: Eukaryota > Metazoa > Chordata > Mammalia > Primates > Indriidae > Avahi > Avahi laniger. Next base: position 28,643 of record CAUYSK010108119.1, read on the forward strand.
TACTCCCTGGCTTCTTTATTCTTAGGTCCTACTTGCCTGAAAAAACCTCACCGTAGTTAAACCCAACTCTCCCCTTTATGCCTTCTCTGAAACAGCTGAAACTTGCTAGAAAATATTGTCCAGTCAGGACAAGTAGATTCACTTGAAATTTATAGCCATTGATTTCAAAGGGTATTCAGTACCACCAGTTACTGCTAGTAAATTCACTTTCCCTCTCTTCTGAAACAAGAATTTCTCACCTTGTCTTTTCAAAACTCCAACATCCCCTCTCCCCACCCCCTCAGCTGATGAACTCACCAAATGCTGCATTGAGAAAATAGATGTAATCATACTAGAGCTACCTCATGTTTCCACTACCACCAGCCCAGCTGCATCTACACCCACAAACTCTGCCTTCCTTCTTGTTGCACTGAAAGAAAAGTCTCTTCCATTGGATTCTAAATCCCAGCTTTGCCTTTTACTATTAAGAGATACGTATCCTTGGACATGTTAATTATATTTTCTGTACCTCACCTGTAAAAGATATTAGTAATACTTTCCTCTTAGGGTTGGTGTGAGAATTAAATGAGTAAAAGTGCTTTAAATAGTGCCTGGCTATTTTCTGGTTAGCTGCTTTGTTACCACAATTGTCGTTTTTGTCATTTTCCTTGTTGTCATCATCAACTTCATTTAAGGTTATTCCTTCCTTTTCAAACCTAAATCTTAGCATCTCTCACAGTGCTCAAAGACTTTACTACTGCATTTATACCCTTTCTCTCCTATATGATCAATTTCTTTTTCTCTATTAGATCATTCCCATCAGCACACAAAATGTCTTAATGCTACCTTTGGTATAGAGAGGCTACCTTGACTCCACATCGTATTTCTCTGCTGCCCTTCATAGCAAAATTCTTGGAAGAGTTACTTGTACTCACTGCCTCAACTTTCTTACCTCTCATTCTCTCCTTTGTCCACTCTTACCAAGCTTTTGCCCTTCACTAAACCAAAATGCTCTTGCAAAAGGGTCACCAATTACAAATATCTTGCCAGAGTCAAAGATCATGTCTCCATTCTCATCTTACCTGACCTCTCAACAGTTTTTGACACAGCTAATTATTCCCTCTTTTTTTAGTTCCCTAATTCTTATTTTTAAAAATTTCAAATCTATAGAGAAGTTGAAAAATGAGTACAGTGAATTTGTGGAGACCCTTTATCCACCCTCTACCTAGATTTCACCAATTGTTAATATTTTTTTTACATTTGTTTTATATCTGTCTATTTTCACTCACGTGGATTGCCTTTTTCTTTTTTAACCGTTTGAGAGTAAACTGCAGACATCTTGACACTTTATTTGAAAATACATCTCCTATGAAAAGGACATTCTCTTAAATAACCACAATGAAATGATCATACTAAACAAAAAGGTTTAACATTGATACAATACAGTTTGATGTTCATATTAAACTACATATTCAAATTTCCTGATTTGCCCCCAAACTAGTGGTGTCATCATACCTCACAACTCCTGGGCGCAAGCCATCCTTCTGCCTCAGCCTCCTGAGTAGCTGGGACTACAGGCATGCGCCACCATGCCTAGCTCATTTTTTCTATTTTTGGTAGAGATGGGTCTTGTTCTTGCTTAGGCTGGTCTCGAACTCCTGACCTGCCGTGTCCAAAATATTCTTTATAGCTTTTTTTTTGGATTCAGGATCCAAAGATCATGCATTACATCCACTTGTCATGCTTCTTGAGTTTCCTTTAATCTAGAACAGCTCCTCTGCCCTTTTTATTGTCTTTAATGAAATTTATACTATTTAAAATTAGATTTATTGAAGTATTTATAATGTACATACAATAAAATTTACTAGTTTTATTTGTACATTTAATGAGTTTTGACAAATGTAAACTCTTGTAAAACCACCATTTCCATCATGATAAAATGTTTTTATTGCTTCAAAAAGTTCCCCCATGCCTCTTTCCAATCAGTCCCCTCCTGTACATTTTTGACATTCTCTTTCTTGAAGTACTTTATTTATAGGCTTTCTGGTACCATGACTTGTCTAGTTTTCCTCCTATGTCTCTTCAGTCAGCTTAGTTGACTTCTCCTCTTCTGTGAGGACAGGAATCTTGTTTGCTGTGTTCACCACTTACCACCATATTCCCCGCACCCAGGACAGCATGTGACATAGGTACATGGCAAGAAACATGAAAGAGGCACTTTGATTTCTATTAACTCATGTAATGCTCCTCCACCAGCTAAGTACAGATTGACTGTCCTTTATCTAAAATGCCTGGGACCAGTACCGTTTGAGATCTTGGATTTTTTCAGATTTTGGAATATTGGTGTAAACAAAAGGAGATATCTTGGGAATGAGACTCAAGTCTAAATATGAAATTCATCATTTATTTTTCATATATACCTTATACATATAGCCTGAGGGTAATTTTATACATTTTTAATAATTTTGTGCATAAAACAAATTTTGTATTCATTGAACCATCAGAAAGCAAAAATGTCAGGTGTGGAATTTTCCACTTGTGGCATCATGTTGGTGCTCAAAAAATTTCAGATTTTGGAGCATTTCAGATTTTTGGATTAGTGATGCTCAATCTGTATTCTTTTGTTTTACAGATGAAGACATTAAGGCCCAGGAAAGTAATGCACACCATTTACACAACCACTATGTAGCAGAGCCAGGATTTAAATACATTGTATAAAATATCTTCTGATTAATTATTATCTTACTATTTCAGTATTAGAGACAGATACACAGGGATTAAAAATATTTGGGATTCCAAAATTTAAAAAAGATTTTTATACCACTTTATCCCTAGAGTATAAGGGATACACATTCACTAATCACAGTATAATATGATGTAATACAATATTTTGAACTCGATAGGCACATGTTTGCTAAATGAAACAGTTTATCAGTAGGGTAAATGTTATTTGGTAATTTGTGGTCACTTGAAAAGATTTTATTGTTTTAATTCTCTATATGATTAATAACAGTTGGCAAATATAGTGTAGTTTAATCTTTTCAAATTTAAAATTATTAAAACGCATACTCGGTTACTTTTCTACCACATTAATTGAAATGTGCAGTTCACAGCGAAGAGTGAATTGAAATTTTTAACCTACTTTTCAATAATTGTACTATAAATGAAAACATGCAGAAAGTTGACCTATCGGAAACTATACAAGACTCCTCCGGACCCAGAGATAGATATCTTTGGCTTATTAGACATATGAATTTGACAAACTATATCATAATTATATAATTTATAATCTAAAGAGTATAAGTTATGTAAGCACAAAAAGTTTGGGCACCAACTTATCAAAAGAGCAGAGACGATATCCCTAATATTAGAGATTTTAATTCTGAGCAATGTAAGAGTTTGAGAAAATTGAATAAAATATATTTTCTGTCATTTCTGAATTTAAGGCCGGGCGTGGTGGCTCATGCCTGTAATCCTAGCACTCTGGGAGGCTAAGGTGGGTGGATTGTTTGAGCTCAGGAGCTTGAGACCAGCCTGAGCAAGAGCGAGACCCCGTCTCTACCAAAAATAGAAAGAAATTAATTCGACAGCTAAAAATATATAGAAAAAAATTAGCCGGGCCTGGTGGCGCATGCCTGTAGTCCCAGCTACTCAGAAGACTGAGGCAGTAGGATTGCTTGAGCCCAGGAGTCTGAGGTTGCTGTGAGCTAGGCTGACGCCATGGCACTCACCCTAGCCCGGGCAACAAAGTGAGACTCTGTCTCAAAAAAAAAAAAAAAAAACAACAAAAATTGCATGTAATTTGGAAAGAAAAACAAATTGTGAAGGATTCCTCTCGGATTTAAATAGAGCCTGTAAAATTTTGGAGACGGTGGTAAAGAACAGAAAGTGGAGACAGAAAGTCAGATTTTATTGAGCAACTGGTTTATGCAGTACATAGGATGGGATTATTTGGGAAGAGGAATTTGATTTTCCAATTCGAGTAAAGTAAATTACATTTCCAGGTCAATGTCTGGTCTCAAACTATAATGTGTAACGATTATACTTTGTGGTTTTGACCTAGTGGAAAAAAGTTTAAATAAAAAATAGCTAAAGCTGGGAGGATATGGGCGTGAAGTTAATGCCATTTAGACATTACCAGTCACATCATTCTGTGTTCTTTGTGCCAATTTTATTTTTGTAACTTATTCTTTATCTTGCATTTTCTTTATTATTTAAATGTTTTGTCTCATAAAAGAGTGAAAACAGATTAGCAAAGTGGCAAGAAAGACTTTTTGTCTGAGGAAGTCTTCATACCAAGGATTATAGAAATAAAGTAAAATGCTAAGTATGCTTTAAAAAGGCTTTTTAAAAAATGATCACATGGTTGGCAGAGCAGTGGATGATGAATTAAAAACTATTGCTATTTTTAATAAAAGGAATTTGGAAGTCCTACTAGTAGTTACTGTAAGTCAACATTTCCTGGTTTTAAATTATTTTCATTTATGTTGTTGTAAGACTGCTCATTGAATCCTATCTTTCACTCTTGATAAATAATTGAACAAGCTAGAACATAAAAGAGGTTTTTGATTTTTTTTTTAACAGTAGCTACTTTTGTAGACATCTTTAATGAGGGAATGAATCCTGTGAACACAACCATCAGCAGATACGTTTCATAATTTGACCAACACTGTCATTGATTTGCTTTTACTGTTTTCCTTCGCTGCTGTGTGCCATGTACCTGTTAGTGTGGTACATGAGTAATAAAAATAAACAATACTGTTACTCTAATTCTATCACATTGTTATTAAGGGCCCAAGTATTAATAGATGAACAAATGACTACCAGGCTAAACTGTCATTATATTTAATCTCAAAGTAATTTCCATGTAAAGAAAATCTAGAAAAACTTAATAGCATTGGTACGCAAATGCCAGTGCCAGCACTTAGAACACATTTTTAGCTGGAGTAGGTAAAACAGAAGGGCAGAAAGCAAACCAACCAAATAAATGTGTTGGTTTTAGTAATAATAACTGCTTTTGATGATCACAGTTTTTAGAAGTGGCTATCTCAAAGCAAATATACTTGGAAACTGACTTATTTGTTCTGCTCAACCAGGCTGGTTGGTTGCCTAAGCAGGCTGAGAGTTGTGCCTTTTACTCTTATAAATTCATTTCTCCTTAAAGGCTTGCAGGTTGTCTATTTTTTTAAAATATGTATTAGCAACCTTGCATTTTCATTGCAATTCATTCCATTTTAATTTTGTGTAATTGCATATAGACAGTTGAGTGAATGGAGTCTTCTCTTAAAACTATGTTTTAATGTCTTTTAAATACATAATCATGGTTCTCTGTTTTGTTTTTTTGTTTGTTTGTTTTTTTAAGAAATGAGGTTTCACTACATTACCCAGGGTAGGCTTGAACTCGTGGGGTCAAGCGATCCTCCCACCTCAGCCTCCTGCGTAGCTGGGACTACAGGTGTGTGCCACCACACCTGGCTTTAGTTCTTTGACTTTTGACTCATTACTAAAACCAAAGATAAAATTCCCACACTGAGAATGTCTAACGAGGAAAGTAGAAAAATCACATTATTCACCTGAAGAAAAGAAATTTTTTTTTCTCAAAATATATATACAGACAGAGCCACTAATGATGTGTAACAGGCAAGTAAGAGATGAGAGTTAACATTTGCTACACTAACTACATTAAGTAATGCCTTTGTAAAAACCTAAGTTTACATTTGGGGCCCTGGACAAATTCAGCTGCTTTGTACTGAGAAGACGGTCACCTAATGGAAGCAGAAAATGACTCCAATTAGCTTTAGAATTTAGGTGAAATTTGGCTCAATTTCTCAGATCCCTTTTTCACTCACTGCCCCCATATTGATGCTAAGATACCGGCTAGGCCTCGACCAACAGTGATGATTGAGATCACTTCTAAACCAGAAACAATATGCTCATTAATTCTTTTAAAGAAAGATGAATTAAGTACCAGGTAGTACAAATTCCCAATGTCCACGGTGTAGAATCAAAAATTCGAAGAACACGATAGATAACAGAATCTTGATGACTACCATCAGTTGGAACCTTGGGAACTGGACTGTCAAGGAAACTTAGAATATGAGTAAAAGGATAAGGAGAGCATGAGATATTTATGTAAGGTTTGCATCCAGCTACAAATAACAAAAACCTAACTAAGCTTTGGCTTAAATAAATTGGCCTGTTTTCTTTTATAGTATATTGAGAAGTCCACAGCAAAGAACTACAATGAATGAGTTCAGTTGCTGGGATTGATTTAATAACTTAAGGTTGATAAGGCCAATATTGCTGAAAATATCTTGACTTTTCCCAGATGATCACAAAGTGACTGCTGCAGCTCAAGCCGTCATATCTGTATCCAGGAAGAAAAAGGAGGAAGGCATGATGCTATCAGGAGAGCAAACATTTTCTAGAAATTTATAGCAAACTTTTACATGTCTCATAAAACATAAACCGTGTCTGTCAAATGTTTAGGCCTAGCTTTGAAGGAAGCTCAGAAATGTAATATTAATATTTTAACTAGGCATACTGTGATCTGAAAAAAAATTTGGAGTTCTTTTAGTAAGGAAATAGTGGCTATCAGGTGAACAAATTAGCAGCAGCTACTTACTGCAGCACTCCATCATTTGCTAAGTTGGGATTGATTGAGCAAGGTCTGGATGGAGACGGTAAAGAAAGGATTCCTGTTGAAAAGAAAAGAGAAATACATATTAATTGCATGGGATGCAGCCAGATGATTTCAGTCATTAATGACTTAAGGAAGTAGCTGTAAACTATCAAACAAAGCAATAAAGACTCTTATAAGAGACTATTAATCTGGTTGAGGACTGTCAATGGAAAAAAGAGAAGAGAGAAGATGAACTAGGAGACTTGGAACAGTCTTGGGATGAGGTGATTAAAGGCCTGCAATGGGGAGAGATTTAAAATTTCCAAAGAAATCCCCAGAGAAAAATCTATAGCACTTGGCAACTGATAGTTTATGAAGGAGAGAGAAGTAAAAGCTAGTGGCATGATTTTGAGACCAGAACACTGAGGGACTAGTACTGCCATTCAAAGAAATGGATAGAATGGGAAGGGTGGTGTTAGATTGAGGCATCTTGAACTGAAAATGGGGTTGGCGGGCATTTTGCATGACACTCGTAACCCACAACAGCACTAAGTAATTCTTGACTGGTAAATTTGGTTTTCTCTTTCCTTTTTGTTAAATACCACCAGCCCCCTCATAAGTTAGTGTCCCTTTCTCTCTCTCTCGTATTGTCGCAGACTCATTCTCATTCACCACCTCGATGCTTTTACAGGATACAAAGCTTATGGGGAGGGATGTGGGGCAGCTAGAAATATAAAGTGGAGATCTGAAGAGAAAAGGAAGAAAGCTGAACTCTGTGTCTTTGCTTGTTTTCCTGTTCGTTCATTTTTTTCCCTTTGTTTCACCTTGGGCATGATTGGGGTTAGTGAGATTAACATCCTGTCCGTATTGTTATGGTAGTATCCTAGCTAGTCTCCCTAATTTATTATGTTTCCATCTTAATGCCTACAATTCCCCCTGCATATTGTTACCAAGATGAGTCATCCTTACATACTGCTTTCGTTATATCATTATCCTTCTTAAGAACCAGCAGTGGATTTTCAGTGTCTGTGAAATGAAATCCATATGCCTTAACCTGACCTTAAAGGCCCAGGAAAGTCTACCTTCTCAACTCAGATCTAACCAGACTGCTCTACTCATGGTTTCTTGAATCTGTATTCATTAGTTTATTTAAAAATATAATACTTTTTCACTGAGAACTTTCTTTATGCCAAACACCGGGGATATCAACATTGAATGAGGTATATGTGGTTCGTACTTTACAGGAGCTTTTAAGTGGAAGAGCAGAAGAAAACAAACAAACAAATATTAACAACCCAAACAAAATAATTGCAGCTTGTGACAGTTTAGGGGAAAGAAAGAAACATGGTGCCTTGCTGAAATATAATGGTGGGGGTCAGGGGTAGAGAAGGCCCCCTGTGATTGAATGGTGAGGAGATGACAGTTAAGCCAAGACCTGAAAGAGGAAAAGAACCAACTGTGAAAGCCAAGGGCAGTAGATTGCAAGCAGAGCAAGCAGCAAGAAGCAGAGGCACCGAGGCAGGAAAGAATACATTAGTTTCAGGTACTGTCAGAAGACCAGTGAGGCCAGGGTAGAAGCGAGATAGGGAGAGGTGAGAATGATATAAAGTCGGGTAGGTAAGCGAGGAATTGTAGGCCATGGTGAAGAGTTTAGAATTACAGCGGGAAGGTGCTGAAGTGCTGCGGAATTTGAGATTGTGAAGTGGCTTGATCTGATCTACATTTAAAGAGTATTTAAAGAGGTCACTCCGGCTACCTTTGCACCTGTGGTACCCATGCCCTGGATTGCCTGCCCTCTTCCCTCCGTGCTGCCTATCTCCTGCCCATCCTTCAAGATCCAGCTGAAACCTTAACTACCTCTATAAAACTTTTCCTTTACTTCTGCGGGCCACTAGAATACTTCTGTAGGTCTTAGCATAGGATAATCTTTCCTTCACTAAATACGCTTACTGTAAGTTACTTTATCTTACACTACTCAGAGAGAATCACCTTGAGGGTAGGGATTCTGTGTTAAATTTTTTACATTTATCTCTGCCTCCGCCTCTCCATCCCATGCCTAAAGAAATGCTATGATAGTTAATTGTCAATATATACTTAGCATGGGGAAGTTTTTGCCTTCTTTGTGATTTACATGAAATAGTTGTACTATAGCTGTTTCTTGCCTCCTTCATTTCCTCTGATTGGCCTTATATCCTTGTTTCTTATATAGTATAAGATATAGTATATAAGTATATCCATTTTTAACTCTTCCCAAACCATTAAGTTTTCCCCACTTAGCATAGCCTCTTCTGAACCCTTTTCTGTAAAGTAAACGTGGAAATAGATTTTTAAATGGAAAAAGGTTAACTGTAGAGTTGTCTTTATGTACTTGGAATATTATTACTTTACCAAAATGATTATTGCTTTGATGATTTATTGGCAGTTACATAGGTGATTTTTTCCATAAATAGTTTTGGGGAACCTGCAGCCTCAAGGCCACATGTGGCCCTCCAGATCCCCAAGTGCGGCCCCTTGACCAAATTCAGACTTCCCTTTATTAAAAGGATTTGTTCTGTAAAATTTGGATTCATTCAAAAGGCCGCACTTAAGGATCCAGAAAGCCACATGTGGCCCCAAAGGCCTCAGGTTCCCTAGGTAGAGCTTAAGCCCATCCTCCAAAGTGAGGTATCACAAGAATGGAAGAACAGGCACCACATGTACTCGCCACCAAATTGGCACTAACTGATCAACACTAAGGTGCTCACACAGTAGTAATATTCTTTAGGGATTGGGGGGTTGGGGGTGGGTAAACTCAAAACTAATGGACACAGTGAGCATTGTCGGGGGAAAGGGCACGCCTCAAATCATGGTTTGGGTGTGGCAAAGTCATAACATGTAACCAAAATGTTTGTACCCCCGTAATATCCTGAAATAAAAAAAAGTAAATAATATACCTCACCTTTATCCTTACGCAATAAAAATACAATTTATTCCATAAAAAAAAAAAAAGGCCACCTCTGCCGGAGGTTTAGATTGGATAAGCTTGCATTGCATCTTCAAGGATATTAGTACTTCCTTGACCCAAAGGAGCCGGTTGCTGAGCCCACGCTACATAAGTGACCTTCAGAGTCCCATTAGCTTTCAGTGAGATCACTTTCACTCTTTATCCCTTGTGGCAAAAATATGTTTCTACTCAAACAGATGGTTTAGCTTTCAACAAATAAAAACTAGAGATCATGCCTATTTAAGCCAAAAAAGTTGGTTTGAGCCTCCCACTAAGTCTTCAAAATCTGGATTATTTCTATATTTTTCAACATTAAGCTTCTCAGAATGGATTTATCTTTGTACCAGAAAATCAAGAACCTTATACTTTATCAGAACATTGAGCCATTTCACATAATCTCAGATTTCCATTTTTCAGAACTGTGTAATAAGCACAGATTCAACTCCTCTCTCTGTGTGTTCTCTTTCGCAGTGATACAAATTGGAAACACTAGGGATCATAGCTTTCTGTGGAGTGTTACATAGATCTTTCAGTGCTTGCATGATACTTCTTTTTTATTTAAGATATCTGCAAGCTGGGCATGGGGTGATAGGCCAGTGTCATTTCACAGATGTACATGTCACAGACGTCGTAATTTTTGTTCACATTGGGAAATACCCCTTCTCTTGAGCTCTCACAAATCAAGATTAACAAGTCCTAAGAAATATGTGCGTGTGTATGTATATATATTTTTAAATCTAGAATCTTGAAATTGAGCATATAGATACAGATAGTTAATTACATGTTCATGTATTGAGAGGGAAATTTTGCTTTGGGAATCCTGAATGTGTCAGACAAGAGTTGCCTTTGGACTCAGCCAAATATCCATAGAGATATTTTCATCCATATGTATTATAGATTTTACAGAAACAAATGCATGCCTTTAAATATAAAATTCAGGTAAATAATGAGATAAATATGAACTGTAAAATAGTTTGTTGCTAGGAAGTGAGCTGTTAGGAAGGCCATATAAGCAGCCTCTTTGAAGATATCTACAGCCTGTCTTCTTATTTCACTCTATCTACTATATAGGGTAGAACCTTGTGGGAAATGTGATCTACTAGGCATCATTACAGTATAGATTAGAACAAAGAAAGATTCATTAATATTCATGTATTCAAGCCATAAAATATCAGGATTAAAAAGGCTTTAGTACAAAATTATCCATGCTAACTCCCTTCCAGGGATTGGATTCCCTTCTGTAACATTTTGCTCAGTGGCCAGCTAGTTTAGATGTAATCACCTCCAGGGATAGAGACTGCCTACTTTGAATAGCTCTGGCAATTTGTAAATTGTTCCTTTTCTGTCTCTTCCTTACTTTACCCATAAATCCACAGGATTATATGTAAATATAATATTTCTTCCACATGACAAACCTTCAGCTGTACGTATTACGTACCCTGAGTCTTCACGTATCAAGACCTTCCAGTTTTTAGAAGCTCTTCTTTTTGTGACCTGGGTTCTTGGTACCTCAATTCTGGTCATTGACTCCTGAATGCCCTGTGGTTTTCCACATCTCTTAAAGAGGACTGATGAATGCTGAGCATGATGGAGTATCTCCAGATTCTATATGGTGTGTTTCTACAGGTGAAGCCAAAGTGTTTTTTCCAGTTACATCCTACCTTGTGCTTTCCTGTCAAATATAGTATATAACTTTTTCATGTATGTTACTAACAAGCCATAGCTCCTTCATTTTGTTTACTGATTTGGATTTTTGGCCTGAAGTTTAACACTGCATTTTTACCCTGTTTAGATAGAGATTTTCATTAAATCCCTTACTCAGTAAACATTCACAGGAGGCTTCCCTAAGTCCATAGAATAGGTTAGGTCCCCTCCCCCACTTTATGTGCCCACAATGCTCTGAATTCTCCTATTTTTGTAACATTCATCTCACTTGTAATCAGTTTGTCTATTTCCTTGCTAAATTGGAAGTTCCTTAAGGTTAGAGACCTTGTTTGTTTAATTTTCTTTGTTATTTCTACGGCCTGACAAAAATAAGTTCCTAATGCATAGCAGGTGCTCAAAAATACTTATTGAATTGAATTAAATATATAAGCATCTGTGTAAGCCAGGCACCGTCCTTTGTATCCAAGGGAGAAAATGCAATTAATTAAATAAACACACATGGTGAAATTTGAACTGAATCTTGAAGATTGGCCAAGAGAATGAGGCATTGTAGGCACAGGAACAGTATAAATAGGGATATGAGAGAAAGAAAGTCCTTAGCTCATTTGGAGAATTAAAGTAGGTATTCAAGTACACAAAAGCACTGAGGTACAGATGAAGCTGTAGAGGCAAGCAGAAGCTAGTTCTTCAAGGCCTTGTATGACATGGTGTGGAGTTTGATTTTATCCTATGAGTAATAGGGAGCTACTAAAAGTTTTTGAGCCAGGGAAAGGCACAAACAGAATTATGTTTCAAAAGATTTCCCTGGCAGTACCATAAAGGATAGATTAGAAGGAACAATACTTGTTTACTGGGACAACAGAAAGTTATAATCATCTAGACAAGAAATGATGGGTACATCATATAAAAAAAGGATTCTTTATGTATATTAGTTATCTGTTACCTGTGTCACAAGTTACCCCAAAACCTAGGAGCTTAAAAAAACCCAAACATTATCTCACACAGTTTCTGAGGGTCAGGAATCCAGATGCAGCTGAGCAGGGTGGTTCTGGCTCCAGGTCTCTCTGGAGGTTGCAGTCAAGCTGTTGGCTGGGGCTGAAGACTTGACTTGGTCTAAAGGATGTGCTTCCAGTTCCCTCATGTTGCTGTTGGCCTCTTCCTGGGGCTGCTCATGACATGGCTTCTCCAAAGCAACTGATCCATGAAAAGCGAGAAAGTGAGAGTACGAGCGCTCCTAAGATGGAATCTGCAGTCTTTTAAACTTAATCTCAGAAGTTATATACCATCACTTCTGCTGCAGACTGTCTGTTCCATAGACCACCCTGGTACGTTGTAGGAGGGGACTGTACAAGGGTGTGAACACCAGGAGGTAGGGATCATTCGGAGACATCTTAGAGGCTGCCTACCACGCTGGCTTGTCGCGATATGTGAAGAGTAAGTCTACAAGTCTAGACTATTTTGATGGTTTATGGAGATTTACATAGAAAGTATCTTCTTAGTCATTCCTCTCAGCTTCCTGTTACCTAGAGCAGGTAGTTAAAGCATTCGCGTTACTGAAAGCTAAGATATTTAAGACCCCATTATAAATGTTAAGTAATGATTACTTTGCAACCATTGATTAGTTTTATGCTATAAGTTATGATAATTTGGTTACATGTTTGTTTTTATAGTATAATATAATTGCAGTTCAGCTTTACATTTAGTGCATAGCACTATACTAAGTAATGTATGGGTTTGAAGAAGACTAAGATGTGATGCATACCTTCAGAGAGTTCATAGTCTTACCAGAAAGCAGGACATACATAGACCATAGAGAATCTTAGACCCAGGAGAAAAGTTAGAGGCAATCTAGCACAGCAGCTTCATGATACAGATAAGAAAACAAGCAGAGGAAGTGAATGGCTGATCGAACCCAGTTACTAATAGAGCTAAGACCAGAACTCAGACCTTTAGATCCCCAGGCAGAGCACTTTTTTAAAATGTGAATGGTAATTTGTTTCCACCACCAAGAACATTCTTCGAGAACATAAACCATTTTTGTATTTGAAAGCAAAATGACTTAGTATTTGATGTAAGGAAAAGTGAGACATAAATGTGTTAGAAGACATTTCTGTCTTCTGATGAAAAACCAACTCAGTCTGTCACTGATTACGATATGATTTTGAGCTAAATTGGACATTAGGACGTACAGAAACAAATAAGAGCAGTGCCACATCCCTTGTGGTTTCTTAAATCAGGGACCACCCTAATCTACAGTGAGGTGTTTATATAAATGTTCCCATTTTAAAGTAATAATATCCAGAGTTCAATGAAGTAAGATTTATGGAGTAAATTACAAGTAGAAATAATGTAAGTATGAACTACACTGTTGGAATAATGAGAAGGTAGAAATCCATCTGAAACGTTTATTTAGTATATATCATAGTTTAAAATATTTTGAAGTTTTGTTTCCTTTTTTTAAAACAAAATGCTTTTTAACCATTTATTGCCTATATTACTAAATAGTTCTAAGTTACAAATGCAGATGCCCTTTTTTGAGTACCCACGATGTATATTAAGTATATTATGGGTTCTTTATCATATACAATTACATTCGTTCTTACATACCCTCTGTGAGATACGCATTTTCCTCATTTTACAGCTGAGGTTGTGAGAAATTAAAAGAGCCATAACTGAACTTTCTGCATGGTCTTTTGCAGTCAGTGCTCTGTAGAGTAAGTGCTAGCTTTTAATAGTGTCTTCAGCCTTTCCCTACGTGAAGACAGTAGAACTAAATACCAGTTTCTGTTACCATAATTTCAGAGCAACAGCTACTGTGTTATGTTCTGGTCATCTATAAATATTTAATATTAAGCATGTAATTTGACATGATGGCAGCAAAAAGTTGTATTTATCCTGGAGTTTCCACAATAAACAAGGAAGGCTTTTTTCCTCACTGTATTAAAATATGAAGAAATAAATTAGGAGACTGTAAGCTACAGCTTTTGTGTCATCTTAAGTTTACCTAATTAAAGTACTTTTTAATAAATTCGTTCCATCCAAATTTAGTAGACGTCGATTTCGAAGTTTGTTTACTTTTTCCATGACACTTAAACGTACAGAAGACTTTTTGTTTTCTAGTAAGTAAATGTCAGTCACTTCCTTAAACAGTGTACCCTAGACCAACAGACTAGTCCTACATTCAAAATAAAATAAACAGTCCATCTTCTCACTAATGAATTTACTGTCTGCATTTCTATAGATGTGGCCATGTGTTTTCCCAGGAAAACTGGCTTCGCTCAGACTAAAATAGCTACTAGGATCCATTAGACAAACTGGGTTATGAAACACGAAAAATCTACTGCCCCCTATTCTGGGTTTGGTTAATTTTGCTGTTCTTACACGTTCTAGCAGATGTACTATTCTGTTCTCCCTTTTACTCCAGGGAACCTCATTTGGCATACATTTAATAAGTACCTTTGAAAAAAGCCAGTTCAATTCCACATTTATTGAGAACCGGGTAAGTGCTAGACATTGTCTTAAGAGCTGAGAGATACAAATATGAAAACTATATATAGTCCCGCCCTAGATAAACTCACAATACAGAAGAGCATTTGTTAGCTACTTTTTAATCGCTCGTATCAATCAGTTTTCTTAGTTTCAAGTGACAGAAATTAACTTTGGAAAATTTAAGCAGAATTTCCAGGAAGGCCAAAGAATCTGGCTTGGAGGTCCCTTAAACAAAAGCAAAGCCCCGAATCCCACCACAGAGCTGCTCATAGACCATAGCTTGCACCGCTGATAGCACTGATCCTGAACTCTACTTCCAGACCCAGAGCCACCTCTGACTCTTACAACTAGATACCTCTGCTTCTGGGGCCACCACCCTTTCAAGAAGGGCCTTCTTTGCAGTCTGGAGCTGGTGCACCTTATCGACAGACCAAACCCTAGGACATATGCCTACACCTTAGTTACAAGGAAGTCTGGGAAACAAAGCATCTAGTACTTTACACTTACATAGTGGGAGGTAACCTCTGTCTCTAAGACAGGAGATTCTCTAAACCTAGGAAGGTAGTCAGATGCTAAGTGACCAAATATTTCTATAAGCAGCATTTGGAATAAGTAGAGAAGGTTAAACACAGGAGGTGAGAAGCAGGAAACAATAAAGAAAAAAGAAATAGTGAGTTTGGCCTTAATGTCACACAAAGAAGAAGGAACAATCTGTTTTCCTAAACCATTTGACAAAAATACAGTTGTGAAAGACTAGGTGATAGCTTATATTCTTAGAACGTAATAAGGTCCTAAAGAAGGTGACCTCACCTTGAAGCCCATTTGCTCTGTACAGGTACAGGAACTATCATCTCTCTCTAGAAAGGGTTAGTCTCAGCATAATGTCCAGGAAAACAACCTACACTTGGAATCAAAGCCCTTAGTTCTCTCCCTGCCTAGCACTTAACCATATGTGTGACCTGCAAGTAGTTCAGTTAGTGTCCTCATCTATAAAATGAGAAGGTTGAGGTAGGTGATCCTTAAAGTCTTCTCTTGACTCTAAAATTCTATACCTTGTATATGATGAGTTACTGACAGTTAATGTTTTTATACAAGTTGATTGTTATAGAAGGCAAATAAATCATGAGCTTATTTTTTGATGACAGTAGATTTCCATGAACCCAAAAGAATTAAATCTTCCACCTCCCACTTAGATTTTTGTTGTTTTTGTTTTTAAACAATTTTATTTTCCCACACAGTACAGTGTAGGCATTCAAGTTGTGGCAGGGGAAATACTCGTTGAATTTGTCATCATTATTTTTGGCTTATATCTTCATGAGAGCTTTTTTAGTTTCCTAGTTTCAATAATGTATATCTTAGATTTTTAAGCCCCAGTGTACTTTATTTGACATTTGAGGATTAAATTGCATTTGTGATAATGAATTAGAATGTTATCTTATTTCTTTCAAAAATAGTTTTATCTCAGTATGAAATATAAGATTCTTCACATTTATTACAAAGTGAGAAAATTTTGAGACATTCTGTATCCATTGGTCAGCTATTTTCCTGTTTTGATTAAGTGATTTAATGATGGAAAATGGCAGCAAATTGTACATTTAAAATAAACAGAAAAAGTAACCTTATGCAGAGATAAAGATTGAAGGAACAATTTGGAGAGAACAATTTTATCCCATTGCCTTCAAGAATGCCTGTACTTAAACCAGGCCAGAAAAAATTAAAATTACACCATATTTATTTTAATGAAACCATCTTTAAGGCATCTCTAGACCTAACACAGAATTTATTTCTGGAATTACCTGCAGGACTCTGTTATAAAAACTGTTCCATCTAAAACATGTTCCTGTAACATGGTCTCCAAGAATAGGTTCCAAGGAATTCTAATGTTTGTTCTGTTTTTAAGGAGAAAAATTATTGAACAACTTATCTCTAAACTATAGTCCTTAATTAATAAACACTACTGTTAAAGTTCTTATTGCTCACCTGATCTGATATTGTTACTAAAACCTTAGAGGAAATAGAGAAAACCTGGCTAACATCCCTTATGACTGTATGTCTTTATATGTTAAATACCAGTATTGAGTTGTCTTCCCCACTGCCTTTTTTAGATTAAATAATTTATATTTAAACTTTTTAAGCTTTATTCTTTTTTATATTTCTTTTTTATATAACAGCTTTATAGAGATATAATTCAGATATCATACATTTCACCCATTTAAAATATATAATTCAGTGGTCTTTAGTACAATCAAATTTAGAACATCTCATCACCCCAAAAGAAACCCATTCCCATTAGCAGACACTTCCCAACCCGTGTTAACCACTAAGCTACTTGCTGTTTCTATGAATTTGCCTATTCTGAACATTTCCTGTGAATAGAGTCATACCATATGTGGCATTTTTACCCCTGCCTTCATTCACTTAGCATAATGTTTTCAAGGTTTATTCATGGTGTAGCATATATCAGTATTTTATTCCTTTTTTAGGCCAAATAATATTCTGTTATATTGCAGGGTCACATGGTAATTTTATGTTTAACTTTTTGTGGAAGTGCCAAACTGTTTTCCACAGAAGCTGCACCATTTTATGTTCCCACCAGTTGTGTATGAGGGTTCTCATTTATCCACGTCCTTGACAGCACTTGTTATTGTCTGTCTTTTTTATCATAATCAACCTAGTGAGTGTGAGGTACTAGTATCTCGTTGTGGTTTGCTTTTTACCAATGGCCAGTAATGTTGAGCATCTTTTCATGTGTTTTATTGGTCATTGTATTAATGTATCTTCTTTGGAAAACTAGAGCATTTGTCCAAGTTTTAAATGGATAATTTATCTTTGTATTACTGAGTTATGAGAGTTCTTCATATATTCTAGATATAAGTCCCTTATCAGATATATGACTTGGAAATATTTTCACTCATTCTGTGGGTTTATCTTTTTACTTTCTTCACTTGATCTTAGCCAAAAGGCTGAAAAACAATTCTTTTCACTTTCTTGAGCAAGCCTTATTCTTAACTGTGGTTGAATTTTGGTTTCCTGACCCTTCTGCTAAATTTTCTAAATGTCTCCAGTTGTGAAGTAACCTGAAATGAATACTTTATTCTTTGAAAGTGGAACGAGACTCTAATTTAACACTATAATAGAAATAGCAGTTACCATAGGAACCAACAGTTTTTGGTTGTTTGCCATGTGCCAAGCATTGTGCTGAGTGTTTTAGAACCCTAAAATATAGGTGTTTTTATTAACCTATTATATAGATGAAGAAACAGAAGCTTGAAGAAGTTGAGTTGCGCAAAATTAAAAAGTACTAGTAAGTGGTGGAATTGGAATGCCAATGCAGGTTATTTTCTTGACCAGTATTCACATTTTATTTTGGTTCTTTATGTTCTAGTATTGTGCTTTTAAAAACAACATTATTTTAAAGCCTCACTTTCTATCTGCTATAATCCCTAGATTTTTCTCACATATATCGAAACCTAATCATTCACTTCTGCCTCTTTAAAACCAGAATTTCTTAGTTGCTGACCAAATCTTTTCATTTATATAACATTTTGATTTGTTTTTGACTATCTCCAAAGTGGCCCTTTCAAACTAACTCTAATATTAGTTAAAACTAAAAACTATTATAAAGGTAAACTTGATTAAATATTTCAGACTTACTTATTTATGTATGTATGTATGAATGAATGAGACAGAGTCTCATTCAGAGTCGCCCTGGCTAGAGTGCAGTGTGGTGTGATTGTAACTCACTACAACTTCCAACTCCTGGGCTCAAGTGATCCTCTTGCCTCAGCCTCCTGAGTAGCTGGGACTACAGGCATGCGCCACCACACCTAGCTAATTTTTTCTGTTTTTACTAGAGATGGAAATGTTACAGAAAGGAATGTTATGTAATGCTGATGTTGAACTCCTGAGTTCAAGCAATCCTCCCACCTCGGCCTCCCAGAGTGCTAGGATTATAGGCATGAGCCACCACACCTGGCCTTGCTTCAGACCACTTTAAATGTCTTTTGGATTAGCCACTGTTAAGAATCTACTGCATTAAAATGTTTTAGTAGCTCAAAGTATTAATTGTATATTGCTGTGTAACAAATTATCCCAAAACTTAATGACTTAAAACAGCATTTATTATTTCACAGTTTCTTTGGTTTAGGAATCCAAGTGTAGCTTAGTAGGGTGGTTCTGAGTCCGGGTCTCCTATGAGGTTGGGGTCAAGGTGTCAGATGGCATTGCATTCTCATTCTGGTGGAGAATCCATGTGCAAGCTCCCTCATTTGGTTTCTGGAAGGATTTAATTCATTGTGAACTTTTGGATTGAGAGCTGCAATTCTTCACTAACTGTTGGCCAGAGGCCTCCCCTAGTTCCTTGCCATGTGTGCCTCTCTATAGGACAGTGCATAACATGGCATCTGGTTTCTTTCAGAACAGCAAATGGGAGTGTCCAAGATGGAAGCCATAGTCTCTTTGTAATCTAATCTCAGAGCTGATATCCCATCACTTTTACCATATTCTGCTTACTAAAAGCAAATCATTAGGTCCAGCCCACACTCAATAGAAGGGAGATACCAAGGGTTTGGGTACCAGGATGTGGGGTCCACTAGGGTCATCTTAGAGGCTGCCAATCACACTCAGTGAATCTGTTGTTTAATCCTAGAGAACCCAAAAGTCATGGTGTTCTAAGACAGAACACTTACATACATAATCCATCATGCAAACAAGTGATAATTTTATCATCTGAAAATATGTATTATAAGCAAGTCTCTCCATGCTAAAATATATATGTATGTGCATATGTGTTATTTTTTTAAAGCATCTTTATTCTGAATATTCATTCATTTATTAATCCATTTTATCAAAAGGCAGTACTAAAGTTTGAAGACAGAATTAGAACACAAAATTTTATGTGTAACTTCATTTTTTCCCCTTGACTTAGATTGCTATTGAATTTTAGTAGTGGAAAATGTTGGCCAATGTAAATATGATTTTAATTTAAACATATACAACATGCAAAAGAATATTTTTCTTCTTCTTAAATCATACTTTATACTTCAGTCCTAATTTAACAAAATAAGTGATCCTAAATAATTCATTTGTTTAGCAGGACTTATTAAATTATTCTCTTAAGTCATCATGAGTTACACTCACAATAAAGTTAACACTCCTAACTTTGGCCTCCCAAAGCTCAACTGATCTCTGTCTTTCCAATTTGATTTTCTATCACCATACCCCATAATCATTCCACTCCAGCATGCAGTCTTTCTTGCTCTTCCTCATCTTGACTGCTTATTTATGCTTCAGGGCTTTTCTGTCTTCCTGGAAACCTCTTACCCCAGATAATTACATGGCTCACTTGTTCACTTCATGCATTTCTATGCTCCAGCATCACTACCATAAAGAGACATTCCTTCACCACTCTTCACAATATAGCAAAGACCATCAAATACAAGGGATATAAAAGTGACGTGTGAGAAAGACTAGTCAGCCAACAGTATACAGAATGACTTGTGTGTAGACAGGCTGGATTAGACATGAGTGAGTGGAGGCTACAGTTAGGAACTTTCATATTCATCCAGGTGTGCATTGATAATGATCTCACTTGAGAAGAAGGTTAGGACTGTACACTGTTAAGCAGAACACAAGACATTACAGAAGATGGCAAATAATCTGCCAAGACCACATTACTTTTTTTTAACCATTGAGGAGACCCCATTTTTAAAGGACCCTGTTTAACTCTTTGTATACAATTTTGTCCATTTTATTGCCTTTCCCTTGCAGACTTGTTCATGAGAAATACTTATCATGAACACAACACAAATTTTATGTTGGTAAAGGACAGAGGAGTCTCCATAGTTACTCTGCAATCATCTTTGTTTACCACAAGGAGGTATTTCTCTGTGAGCTTAAATGGAAAACATCTAGCCTTTCTGTTTACCTAACTATTATAAGGAATGTACTGGGTCATCCTTCCCTGAACTGGCAATTCAATTTTCTTTGTATTTTCAGTGAGATCACACACCATTCTTTCTGCTTCTACCTTTGGGTAAAGAAGTCTCATGGATTTTTCAGAGTTCATATCGGCATTCAGTGCTACTGTGTATGATTTTGGCTAGCCCCCCTGCCTGTTTCTATAGCCTACTAGAGCCTAGGCATTCTTTTACAGTCATTTTTGTTGCAGTCATTCTGGTTTTTGTATTTTCTGGAATGTATGTGAGATTTTCTTCATACATATTTCTTCTTCACCCATCTGTGCTGAAGGCATTTCAGAGACCATAGAGATGTTATTGTAGGTAAGTAGATCAGCCTGGTAAAAATCTTCCAGTCCTCTAAACTAATGAATTTGGCAGTCTCAAGTTTAATTCAGTTGATCCTATCATGAAAATAAGTGTCAGAATATTAAGTTAGTGAATGCCATTACAGAAAGGGAAGTTAGTGAAAATCTGATTAAGGCTGGCTTTTGTGCCTGACCTGACGGGTCCACAATGATCTGTTTAATACCTATGAGATAGTGATGTCAACTGTTACCATCACATGGAGAAGTAAAGGTTCAATTTTTAATACAGGCCCCTATATTAAGGAGTAGCATGGATGCTAATGCAAAACCTATAATGGTAAAAGAGCCACCTGAAAACTGTGTGAAACAGTGTGGAGAGTGTTGGAAACTAGGCACAGATAAAGCCATGGGAAAGTGCTGGTGACTAGTTAATCTTCAGCTATGGTGGGGATAACATATGTTGCTCTATGAAGAAAAATTGTAATTAGGACACAATGGTTGAAGCCATACATGTATCCTTTTAATGTTGCCCGTACACAAAGCAAAAGCTCCACCCAAGCAGGTGCCTCTGTTTCACACGAAGTCTCTTTGGAAAGTGAGTCAACTCTGGTGAGCTACCCCGCAGTAAGACCACCTTGAGTGTGAGTAAAGCCACACAAATGGTCCATCAAAACTAGATCTTTCCTCTGATTTGTAATGCCAGTAAATTGTTGCTGCATTCTTCCATTCTCTTCTAACAAAGCTACTTCACAACCCAAAACTTAATAAAATTTGAAAAAGTAGGAAATGCCAAAAAGTAGCAGGAAATTTTTTATCAGGAATAAAAACCATTGATAATAGTAGGGGCTCTGCTAGAGCAAGGAGTGAGTACTTCAAAGTGACACATGTCTGTGTACTGTTGCTCCCAAGACTCCTTCCGTTCACAGAGGTTTCCTAGTGGTGTTGGCAGAGCTTCTGCTGGCTGTACCACATGCTTCCCAAAGCCCTTATAAAGAATGTATGGCCGACACCCTCTATGTCCTGTAACTCTCAGGAATGTGGGTTCAACTGTAAGTTTCTTCCACAGTAATGATTTGGGTGTTTCTGCTGCTTCTAGGCTCCATTCTAATT
>CAUYSK010108120.1:0-37870 GCA_963575035.1 Avahi laniger
CAGGTAATTCCAGATAAAATATTCTATCCTCATATTATAGGCATCGTTTTTTAAAAGAAAACTGGTTTCTTAAAGAACTATACTTTTTTTCCTTTCTTAAACTCTTTATCTTATTTTGTTTTGCTTCTCAGAACTTTTTAAAAAGTAATACAAGTATATGGTTTAAAAAGTCCAATCGGACTATTGCATTTATAATAAAACCCACCATTTTCCTGTGCTATCTCTTCATGCTCTCGATTCTTTCCCAATCAAGGAATCACTTTCAATGCTTTAGTTGTTTCTTCTAGTATCTGCCTCCATATTTCTAACTAATAGGCTTTTACTGCTATTTCTTTATTTTTTTCTATATAGGGATTAGGTTGGTTCTCTAACCTTTCATCACTACTATCACTACCTACCTAACCCCCCCCAATGCCTTTCTTTTATCTTATAATTGCACTACCAATCCGAATTAGGGGCTGACATGAATAAGACTGTGTTGACATTGTTATTACTTTTTCACAGCTGCAACATGTTGTACATTACACATTCTTTCCTGTATAACTTTTTTTCAGAGTTAATAATTGTCTAGTTTTTCTTTCTTTTTCTTTTCTTTTCTTTCTTTTCCTTCCTTCCTTCCTTTTTTCTCTTTCTTTTCTTTCTTCCTTTCCTTTTCTTTCTTCTTAGTGTTTCTCCATACAGATCCCTGATTCATCTCCCATTATCCACCAGAACTGAAAGTCTCCTCTGCGTGAGTCCAAACAAATCAGGTATTCTACCTGTTTATTCTGTTTCTCAGTGATCTCCTTCTTGGGTCCCTTTGCCCTTCTATTCCAATGTGGACTGGTTGCTTTCTTCTTGAGCTATCCCAATGGATCATTACCAAAACAAAAAAATTATAAAAGGAAGCTGTTTGATGGTTTTCCTCACATACAAATGTTACTGAAACACTTAGTATTTCTGAAAACTTAGTGTCACTGAAAACTTCTGATCCAGCACAGAACAGGTGTGTAAGTTGATCTCAACTTTATATGTTTTCTTGAGAACAGTGAGAATGAGCATTAGAATTAGAATACCACACCTTTTCTATTGAATTTCTTAATGTATTCTTCATTGTTCTTTCATATTTGTGGAAATGAACAACCATCAGATGACTCCACCCTCACATTTAAATATTTTCTGGTAATGTGATGATAACTATATTGTGAGAATTTTTGGCACTCATGAATGTGTGCATTTGTTGACTGGTTTGCCTTTTGTTCAGAGACAGTGTTATAGCACATGTTTAAGCTTCATGAGGACAGGGTTTAGACTGCTTTATTCACTTGACGTCTATGTTCTATAAATATTTGTTAAGTGTATGAATGTTTCTTCTGTGGCTGAAATTTGCTCCAACATCATATCTTTCTTCATTTTTTTTGGTGCATGCATAATCACTGTGTTTACCAACTGCATTGAAACCCAGTAGGTAGTCTCCTTTCAGTGTTTTCTTAGGACATGCGCTGTGGCCTAGGCTGGAAATCATTTATACAAATGTAGAATAAAGCGATGTATTAAGTCCTCGAGATAATTGGTAAATTCAGCGTGTTCAACATGTTCAATTGGTATTCATTCTAATTTCTGAAGACCAACATTTATTCATTACCTTTATGTATATATGTTTAAACTATTAATCATGTGATTCTTCAAGACCAGCTAACCTCATCTCTTGTATTTATCCTACTGTAATTTCTCATGCTTTTAGCTCTTTCCACAGTTAGGAGCCAATTGCAGCAAAAAGAGACTATCAAGGGAGAGGAAACATAATGAAAGTTGGACATGTAAGGAAATTCACTGGTAGTACTTTTTTTTTTTTTTTTTTAAGGAGGGTCTCACTCTGCTGCCCAGGAATGCGGTGGCATGATCATAGCTCACTCCAGCCTTGAACTCCTGGGCTTAAGCACTCCTCCCACCTCAGTTTCCCAAGCAGTTAGGACTACAGGTGTACATCACCACACCCAGCTAATTTTTTTTTCATTGTTTTAGAGACAGGGTCTTGCTATGTTGCCCAGGCTGATCTTGAACTCTTAGTTTCAATTGATCCTCCTGCCTCAGCCTCCTGAGTAGCTGGGATTACAGGCCATACTACATTTTATTTTGATAATTGGTTAAGAATGTCAATCTGTTTTTTAAAAACTTAACTATTTTTCCCCCATTACCAACCTTAACAAAATAGACTATAAGGATTACTCATTGAACATATTTCTTTTAATTTTTAATTATTTTTATATTTTCCAGCTTTATTAAGGTATAATTGACAAAAATTATATATAAAGTATAAAACATGATGCTTTGATATATGTATATATTGTGAAATGATTATCACAATCAAGCTAATTAACATATTTATTGACTGAATATTTGAGTAATGTGGCAATCCAGTTCAGATGAGAAAGATTTTTTCTCCTTTTACAACATCAAAGCTGTTTAAAATTTAACTGTAGAAATGAATCAGCACCACGTGTTTGCAAAAATCAGCCAAAGTAATTGGGCTTCATGGTCTAACCAGTCCCACTGTTCTTGTGACATGTGGCTAAGGTAAGAAACCTTCAAAGAATTTCATAATATCCCATAGCAAACTTTCAAAAGATTCACTTCTTTTTAGAGCTTGGCTTAACACAAGGGTTGCAAACTGTAGTCTATAGGCCAAGACTTGTCCACTACTGATGTTTTTAAAGTGAGCTTCAAACGGGATCCAATTGTACTTGCCATCAAATTGGTACTAACTGATCAACACTAGGATGATCACATGGCAGAAATACTCTCCAGGGATTAGGGGGATGGGGGGGCAAATCTACAACTAAAGGACACGGGGAGCACTAAAGGGAGGGAAGGGCACGCCTTTAACTTGCATTTGGGTGAGGCAAAGACATAAAGTGTAACTAGAATGTTTGTACCCTCACAATACCTTGGAATAATAAAAAAATAAAATAAAATAAATAAAAAAAATAAAAAGTCTCTTCTGATGAATTGAAATGTTCTCTTTGAATGTGGTCAGATTATCTGTTTCTTTTTGAAGTTTGCAATCTTTGTGTCTTGCTTAAGAAATCTTTCTTCTACCCCCAAGGTCAGGAAGATATTCACCTATTTAAAATTTTTAAATTATGCTTTCGACATTTGAGTCCTTAAATCATCTGGAGCCAATTTTTGTGAATGGTTTAGGGTAGAGATTCCATTTTCCCCCCACGTTATGGATAACCATATTTCCCAGTTCTCTTCATTAAATAGTCCCTCCATTCCCTACTGATCTACCGTGGCTTTCTGGCATACATCAAAGTCTCTTGTATGCACGGATCTCTTGCAGGGTTCTCTCTTTTCTGTCCCATTGGTTAGTCCATCTCCTGCCAATACCAGGCTGTCTTTATTGCCATGATTGCTATGGTAAGTACCTCTTCCCTCTTATTCTTATTTTTGTCCTTTTGCACTTCTATTTTAGAATCACTTTGTCACGTTCCATAAAAATCTCTATTGGGATTTTGGTAGGAATTGCATTGAATTTTTGATCAGTTGGGGAAGATTTGACATTTTCACAAAGTGTTGTCTTTCTATCCACAAACATGGGATTGTTCTCCATTTGTTTAGATCTTTAATGTCCTCTTGCTGTAAAGTTTGAGTATTTTTTATGTACAAGTCTTGCACATCTCTTACTAAGATAATTCCTAGGTATTTCAACAGTCTTGGTTATATTATAAAAGATCTTTTGTTTGTTAAAAAAACTATATTTTCCAATTATTTGTTGCTGATTATGAAAATGGAATAAACTTTTGAAAACCGATCTAATATCTAGTCAACTTGAAAATATTTTCTATTATTTCTAATTAATTTGTCTTTAGGTTCCTTTGTAACATTTTCTAATAATGATAGTATTTTTCTACTTTCCAATATATTTTTATTCAACTTTCTTTAAGGTATAATTCACATACAATAAAATACACATCTTAAGTGCATAGTTTTGACAAATGAAGATACCTGCGTAATACCACTCTAATCAGGATACAGAACATTTCTATCTCCCCAGGAAACATCTAACTGTCCTTTTCTCCTGCCCCAGGCATCCACTAATCTAATTTCTGTCACCACAAATCTCTTGCCAGTTCTAAAACTTTATATTATTCTAAATGGAATCATATAATATATACTTTTTTGTGTCTGGCTTCTTTCACTGAACATTGTGAGATTAATTCATGATTCTGTGTGTTTCCTGTTAGTGCATTTTTGTTGCTGAGTGGTATTACATTGAATGAATACGTCACTATTTGCTTATCCATTCATCTGTTGATGAACATTTGGGTGGTTTCTAATCTGGAGCAAGTATTTTTGAGGATATCTCTTTTCAACTCTTGTGGGGAAAAAAACCAAAAAAACCCTAAGAGCGGCATTGCTGGATCAGAGAATAAGTTTGTATTTAACTTTATAAAAAAACAAACCAAATGGTTTCCCAAAGTTGTTATGCCATTTTATAATTCTGCCAACAACATATGAATATTTCAGTTATTCTACGTCATTTTCAACACTTTTGTATGATCAGATTTTTTTAAATCAACTTTAATACAGCATACTTTATATACAATAAAACACATTTGGTTAAGTGGACAGTTTGGTGAGTTTTCACAAATGTGTGCACCCAGGTAACCACTGTCATAATGGAGATACAGAGCATTTTCATCATCCCCAAAGTGTTATCCTGTCCCTTTACTGTCAATCTCCTCACCCCCAGCCCCATGAAATTACTAATTTGCTTTCTCTCACTATAGCTTAGTTTGCCTTTTATCTGCCTTTTTACTTTTAGCCATTCCAGTGATTGTTAAATGGTATCTAATTGTGATTTTAATTTTCATTTCCCTGATGGCCAATGATGTTGGTCATCTTTTTATGTACTCATTGGACATTTGCGTACCTTCTCTTGGAAGTGTCTATTCAAATATTTTGCCCATTTAAAAATAACTAGAATGTTTGTCTTTTTTAAAAAAATAGTTTTGGTATTTCTAGATCCTTCATATTTTTATATAAATTTTAGAATCAGCTTGTTAATTTCTAAAAAAAAAAAATCCTGCTGGAATTTTGATTGGGATTGTGAATTATAGATCAATTCATGGAGAACTGATACATTAACAATATTGAGGCATCCAATCCATGAATATAGTATATTCTCCTTTTATTTCTCTCATCAATGTTTTGTAATTTTTAGACTAAATGTCTTATATATGTTTTGTTAATTTTATTTATAAGTGTGTTTTTATGCTATTGTAAATAATATTATTCTTAAACTTTTGTTTTGCAAATGTTCATTGGTAGTTCATAGGAACATGATTGCATTTTGGGTATTGGCTTTATATCCCACAATCTTGCTATTAATAAGTTAACTTGTTAATTCCAGGGTTTTTCATAGATATCTCAGAATTTTCTATTTAGTTAATTATGTCTTTAAATAAAGACAGTTTTACACTTTTTTTCACAGTCTTAATGTCTTTAAAGTACTGTAATATGCTATATCTCTGTTTTGCAACAACATGAAATAGATTTAAAAGTGGACACCCTTGCATTGTTCCTGATTTTAAAGGGGATATTTCTAATATTTCCCCATATAGGATGATGTTTACTGTAGGGCTGTCCTTTTATAGATGTCCTTTACCTGTTTAACAATGCTTAATTCTATTCTTAATTTCCTGAAAGTTGTATCAATAATGATGTTATTATATTAAATGCTTCTCTGATCAGAAGCTTCAGTCTATCAATGAAATGAATGAATGATATCATATTAATATATTTTTAAAATATTAAAACAACTTTGCATTTCAAGGAAAAATACAATTTGATCATAATGTATTATCATTTTTATACAGCGTTAAATCTGGCTTGTTTATAGTTTACGAATATTTGCATTGATATTTATAAATTGAACCTGTAACTTTTCTTTCTCATACTGTCCTTCACTTCTTTTGATATCAAGGCTGTGATAGTCTCATAGAATGAACTGGGAAGTTCTCTGGGAGAATCTGTATATGAATGGAATATGTTTTTTGGCCTTTTTGTGGTAAATAATGGTAAAACTCATTGGTGTTTTCTGCACAGGAAACTGTGTGTGAAGCAGTTAACCATTTCTTTGACATCTGTACTTATTACCAGGCTAGTCAATCAATTCTATATATGTTAGATTTGAAACATTCTATTTTTCTAGAAATGTGTCCATTTATTCTAGTTGTTCAAATATATTGGCATAAATTAGTTGATAATATTCTCATATCTTTTTAATTGTGCTTAAATCTGGCTATGTTTTTATCTCTTATTTCTGAAGTTATTATTAAAACTGGGAAAATATTACCTCTTATAGGACCTACTAGAATGTTCCTGAATTTAGGGATGAGTGAATCACAGAACTCACCAGGCAAAGCAAAGAGAAATAGGAGACATGTGTGTGCACATATACATGTATGCACATGTGTGATGCAGGTGGGATTTGAATTCAGACGGCGTGAACCTACAGCCAGATTACTTAGTCATTACGGCGATAACTATACTAAGAATGATGGAGAGGAGGAACAAATAAGGAATGCATAGGTTACACACACACATGCACACCTCTTCTCTCTCTCTCTCTTTCCTCGCGTGTATGTGTGTATAAGAGAGTATTCAGTTTGTAAGTTTCCTGATATCTCTTTCAAAATATATGCCAAGATTTTAGTGGAAAGGGATTCAGCTTGGATCCAAAGGGGGTAGACCAGACCCACCTGGTATTGAATACATGCAGAGATAAATTTTCCTCCATCTAACACCTGGAGGTACCCAAGGACAGCCTGGATTGTTCCACAGGTAATAAGTTTATTGTCACTGGAAGTACTTAGGCAGAGACTTAAAAACTGGTTCTCAAAGTTGTTTATTCATTCTCTAAACATTTATTAAGTATCTATTATATGCAGGCATTCTGGTAGGCACTGGGAATACAAGGATTCAGAAGAGATAGTTCTTAGTCTAGGATGGCTAGAGAGTC
Organism: Avahi laniger; assembly: GCA_963575035.1. Taxonomy (NCBI): domain Eukaryota; kingdom Metazoa; phylum Chordata; class Mammalia; order Primates; family Indriidae; genus Avahi; species Avahi laniger. The sequence continues at coordinate 7,007 of CAUYSK010108120.1, forward strand.
ATAAGCTCAAAAAGTGATGTGGTCCAAGCCCTCAATGAATTTATAGCCCAGTTCATAGGAGCAGGTTAAAAGTACACAACTCCATGACTTGTTTATAAATTTTTCATGTCATATACCTATACACATGTGCATATATCTGCTTATGTTATCCAGTGTCCAGGGCAGGTTAGGTCTGAGAGTCAGGAAAAAAATGGATTATTAGCAAGAACATTGGATTGGAGCTCAGAGACCAGGGTTCCACTTTTAGTTCTGCTACTATCTAGCCTTTTGACTTTGGGTAAGGAACTTACCCTCTCTGTGTTTCTGTTTCCATATTTATAAAAAAAGAATATTAAACAATGATGGCACACCTCAAACTTTAGCACATATTCATCATTATTATTTTTTATCTTAGCTACAGAGCCCTTTTTCAATGAAATTTTATGAAAGAAGCCTAAGATGGAAAGTATACCTATGTAGCACATGGCACGTAAAATGCTGTAGCATTGTGTGGGGTCTGCATCCGCAGCCCCTGGGGACACCTTCACTCATTCGCAGCCCCCTCCCCCAGTGGCTCCTGAAGACACTTAGTAGAAACTCTAGGACTCCTCAGAGCACAGATGAAACCTGTGAGAAGATGAGCTCTGACATTTTAATTCTACTCGTCTATTCTTTTATCTAGTCCAGGAAGCCTTCCTGGAAGCAGAGTTTCTGAGATGAACTCTGACAGGTGAAAGAAACTCAGGCCACCTGGCAGCAAAACGGAAGGCAGTTATTCCAGGCATGGGATGTATGTAGTATTCATCTCTGCCTATAAGTATGTGGCTTCCGGGGTGTGGTGGAAGACCCCGTGCTTAAGAATCACATGTGGTTTTGTACCTCAGCCTCTGCTACTGCGTAGTAACTGTGTGACTTTTAGTAAGTTACTTAACCTCTCTGAGCCTCCATTTCCTTTTCTATAAAATAGTGCTATTGATACCATGGTGGGTTATTGTGAATGTGAGGAGGATGAGGGAATATATTTCTCATCAGACCTCGCAGCACAGTTCAAATGAATCCGGCGCCCAGAATATAATAGCTAATAATAAACATTGACTTTTCCGGAGGATTCCATGAGGGCTTCTTTCCACCCCTTCCCCGACATTTCACAGAGAATCTCTGTGGCAATTGTGCAGCTGTCGGAATCGCCACACTAGCTGCGTCTGCCCTTCGACTGTGTCATATTTGATAAACACACATACTTTCGCCTTGTGCCTTCTGCCTTAAAGTATAAACACTTGCACATTATTCATCGAAAGTATCATCTCGCAACATCAGCCATGAAAAGTTCTTCAGATCCATTCACACAAACAGGTTTTTGAACCCTTTCCAGAAATGGAAATTGCAGAAGCGGCTCTGCTGGTGCAGGGGCAAAGGCGTGTTATTGTTTGTAGGCCTTTAAATGTTGCCTCACAAAACCACTTTTCATCTTGTTCTCAAAGGGATTAACTTCTGAGCAGTGGGGATTAACTGATGTCAGTTTAGAAAAGCAGTCAACACCAGGGTCGAGGAGCCTGACAAGATTAGTCTCTAAATAGAGAATCTACTATCTGTTTTAAGACTGTGTAACTGTAACTTCCTCCAAAAGCTTTCAGTACCTTGAGAAAGGAAGCGAGTCTCTGAGGCCAGGGGACCAGATGGCTCCCAGGCAGGCCCCGAAGTGCGGAAGGAGAGACAGTGGGACGGTGGACCTGCCCTTCCCTGAGTGCCACAGAAGGCCATGGCTGGGCACCATATCCATGGAGGGACGAGGAGGTGGTGAGACGCATCTATGCAGGGCCCTGGTAAGATGGCTCTGGGTGGAATCCACCATCCACAGAAGTGACCCAACAAATGGTCCTGGGAGCGTTTGGTGGGAACCAATGGGCTCCCTCATGATGAACTCTGCCTGTCCCCTGCCCCTCATCTTAGCACTTAACTACACTCTCCATCTTCCAATTTTAACTCTTTTCCTGAAAACCCGCTTCCAGAGACCTCCTTGTCCACACTGCCGTGCTGCCTCCTGAGCCCTGTTACGGGCTGTTCTGGATGGTGGCTCTCCCCCGACCTCGGTCAGAGACTCTCCTTGGGTTCCCTGGCTCCTGTCTCTGTGCGTCCTAGGACTGTGCTGGCCTTGGCAAGGCTGGATGTGGAACTCAGAGTGCAGGTCTTGGAGTCTGACTGCCTGGGCTCAGGTCCCAGCTTGGCCTGGAGTCAACCAACCTGCCTAAGCCTTAACCTCCTGATATGTAAAAGGAAATCCTTAAATGAGATACCGCATATGACACACAGAGTAAATGTTCAAGTAAGAAAAGAAAAGCTGGGCAATTATCACATACTAGGCACATAGTAGATGCTTAATAAATGTGTTCCAAGTGCATGTAAGAATAAATACTCCCTATAATGGGTTGAGTTGTGTCCCCCCACAAAAGATACGTTGAAGTCCTAACTCCCTGGTTATTTGGAATGTGCAGTGGGCTCTAGGGGACCGAAAGAGGACAGCCCTCATCAAAACATCTTGCCACCAGCCTGTCCTGTGCCTCCGACAAGTTCCTAGGATAGCAATGTACAATTCTTATTTGGAAATATTCCTTGCAGATGTAATTAGTTAAGATGAGGTCATACTGGAGTAGGCTGGGCCCCTAATCTGTTATGACTGATGTCCTTAGCTAAAGAATGCCATAAAAAGAGACAGAGACATACAGATAATGCTATATGAAGACAGAGGCAGAAATCAGCATGATGCAGCTGCGAGCCAAGGAAGGCCAAGGATTGCCAGCAGCCACCAGAAGCCAGCAAGAGACAGGGATGCATTCTTCACTAGAGCCTTCAGAGGGGGTGTGGCTCTGCTGACACTTTAGTGTTGGACTTGTAGCTCCAGGGACTATGTGACAATACACTTGCCTTGCTCCAGCCCTCTCTAGTTTGCGGCGCTTTATTATAGCAGCCCCAGAAAACTACAAGTCTGCACAGCATACTTCTTGCCGGTGCCTGCTCCCAGTGTCCTTCATTCCATCTCTCCGTCTTCTTTGCCTGCTCCTCTACAGGGCCCAGACCCAGCTCTCAGCCACCATCAAAGGCCCGTAGTCGGAGAAACCATCCATGATTGGTTAATTTAGCTGAATTGAGTGGGAGTGTATTCACGGTGAATTGTGCGTTGCTGTCCCAGGAACTTGTCAGAGGCACAGGACAGGCTGGTGGCGAGACGCTTTCGTGGGAGCTGTCCTCCCTCCATCCGCCGGATCCCCTCGCACAGGTGCTTGCCTGCAGAGGCTCTGCCAACATCTGTCTTCTCTGCTCCCTCTTCTGACTTGTCTTGCAGTCCTTCATCCTGTAAATCCAGAGTCGGCGCTAAAGATGATGGGCCCCCAACCTTGACCGGCGAATGAGCGTGTATTTCATCATCTCAGCAGGTGAGAGCATCCCCGAAAACTGTCTCCAAGCCCCCTGACTTGTCACACCCTCAGTTGGGGAGGACGTATTTCTCTTTCTTCTCTTCGCCTGTATGTTTTCCTCCAGAACACAAATAACAATCAGTTGCCCCATAATTAGATTGGATTATGGAATAATTACAACCTTGTTTGCTCTCAGCAGATTACATGGTAATTATACTTGGCATTACCATGAAGAACCAAGAAATTCCAACGATGTCATTACATGGTTATTTGTACAGTACAATACAGCAGTGTAATTATATATGCAACATTTGTTCTCCAATAGAAGAATGATTAAAACAATGCTAATGCTTCAAAGTGTTGATTAGGCGCCAACATGATATGACATTTATAATGTGAGAAGGGTGTCTGTCTGTTTATTTTTTTTTCTAATATAGCAATATTTACTCTCCCCTGGACTCCCTTGCGACCTCGTCAGTGGGCCGTGCTGTGGTCAAGAGGGCACGAGCGACCATGCACTCTGCTCTGCCCTGCTCACAGCAGCAGCAGGCCTCCGTCCACACGGAAAACCAGAGGTAGCTGGCTGCTTACCCCTCAGCGGGAGACTTGCTTCCTTGTCTTGCACTGCGCTGTGAGGCTGACATTCCTAAAACCTTTACAGCAGAGACAAGACACAGAGTATCAGATACCAGAGTTCTGTTAAGAATCTGCCATTGACACTCTGTGTTGACTGGGCAGTGCTTTTCTCAGTCGGGGCCCCAAATTCTTCACCTCTACAATCAAGGCCTTGGAGATAAGAAGCTGTAAGGTCCACGGAAGTGCAGGAATGCATGACAATCTGTGGCATGGCAGCACTTGTTGTTTAAGTTTTCATGTACTTCAGAGTCATCTAAATGATAATGATCCTTACAGAAAGGGACTTCTCTTTCTTTAAATTCTGATAGAGCCCAACAAATATTGGTTAAATACATGACAGGATGGTTTTTCTCTCCAGTTTTAGATACTAAGCATCATTAACTTAATCCGCAGGTTGTTTTCCAGCTATGATATTCTGCATCGTCATTTGGGGAGGCTGGCAGTGTACGTGGTGAAGGGGAAAGAATGGGGTTTGGGAGCCCATCCACCAGGATGTGAATCCCACTTTCAAGATCTTGGGCACTTCTTTTTTTTTTTATTTTTAACCTCCTTGGGCCTGAGTTTCCTCACTACTAACACGATACGAGAACAGCAGCACTTCTCTTAGGGTGCTGTGCCCCTCGGGAGTCATGCGTACAAAGCTCCCCGCACCTCTCCTGGCATGAAGCGGACAGTGCGCGACAAATGGTGGCTGTTTGTATAAGCAGCGGGCGTGGAAGTTGCTTTGGGGATCTGAACCGTGGAGCTCCTGCCGCTGAGATATTTCTCCTGCGTGGGGTCCCGGGCTGCCTTGCATTATGTGCAATTTGGACGAGTCGGCTGGTGATGCGTCCGTGACGTGGCTGGAGGAGCTCGTGTCTATGTGGCGCCGTGTGTGCCAACCGCTTTCACCATGGCCATTCATTCATTCTTCCCAACAACCTTCTGAGGATCCCAACACATGTTTTCATCAGTGACATGAGCAGCTATGGAATCCGCAAAAACCTGACTGATTAAAAAAACTGCCGATTCTCCTCTAGACTCTTTTTCCTGGGCCCGAACAAAGCTCTGAGGGTAAGGCAACCGAAAGTCAGGCAGAAACAAATGTGTTCTCTGCTCTTGTCCCCGTGCCTGGATGTGCATGAAAATCTGTGTGTGTGTGTGTGTGTGTGTGTGTGTGTGTGTGTGTGTGTACTTGGGTGTGAACACTCTGAATACTCGTGCAGAAAAAGACACATTCTTCAGGCTGGAGCTGGGTGTCATTGAGTCTAGCGAGGTGGAGAAAAGAAAAGAAGGTAGGGGTGGGTAGAGGTGGGTGGGGGTGGTGGAGAGGACTCTGGGAAATGTAGCTAGTTCCACAAGCAGTTTACTGGCCAACTGATAGTTTTGCAACCTAGTGATCTCTGAAAGCTGTTTGGAAGCCTGCCAAAATCCCAGTCCTGGAAGATGCAAACATCACTCGTCAAAAACACGGGAAACCAGAAACATTTGATCAGTCGGGACTGCAGAAGCCGGATGAGGAGAACGGCCTTACCCAAAGGTACTGGGCGTGTGGGGAGCCTACAGGAGAAGGGCGTTGCCCGAGGCACCAAGGCGTTCAGGACAACAAGCCCTATGGTGCTGGGGAAGAGAAAGCTCCCATTTGGCTCACACACCCTGCTGCTGAGAACCAAAAATCAGAGTGGGAAGAGAGCAAATCCTTCTCCAGACTACAGGCATTTTAGACAGTTTTTTCTTCTGGACAACACTGAAATAAATAAATATATATCTCATATATCTAGAACATAGGTATGACATGTATAGAACATTATACATACATGCACATGTATTAACATGCATGTATATTCCACTCCCCCGCCCTCCCCAGGCACTGTGCTGTGTGTTCTGCAGCAGGAAACTAAAATGAACGAAGGGCTGCTTCCCACCAGGATCCCGAGGGACGTGAAGGAAGGGCCTGGGTGGAAGGGACAGATGTACAGGGGATTTCCAGGAGAAATTGCTGAGCACAAAATCCGTGAGGAAATTCCCAGTTTCAGCATTTCACATGGGAACATTATGGGCTTTGTGTTACAGCCCTGGGCAAGTGGATTTGTAAATGGTAGAGTCCCACCAGGTTTGGGGGGCAGGCAAAAAGGAGGGCCAGCTCTCAGAATGCACGTGCCGCGTGGGGAGACGAAGCGCAGAAGCGAGTGCCGGCAGTGTCGGCAGCGTCACACGAGGACACCTCACTGTTAATAGAATGTACCCCTCTTAGTCCTGGCATCCCCTGGGGGACTTCTGCATCTAACCTTCCCATCTTGCTTTACTCTCAGCTCTTTTGTCGGAGTGGCAGTGTCGATGTGGCAAGGTGGAAACACAGGCCCAGGCACCTGACAGACCTGAGTTCCAATCTAAGCTCTGCCCCCTTGGCTGTGCGATCTTGTGTAAGTTACTTAGCCTCCCTGAGCCTCAGGATTCTCCTCTCTAGAACCAGGCGAAACACACCTACTTGCCAGTGTTGTGGTTGGGATTGTGTGCAATCATTTATGTAAAGTTCTTACCACAGTTTCTGGAACACACTCGAGTGCTCAGGAAATGGTAGCTATCATTATTTTCCATGGCGGTTTCCAGTGGGGTTAAGCAAGATTTAAATGGACTCAGGGAAAGGACCTAGAATAAAGAAGCTTGATATGTGGGCCCAAGATCAAGACCAGTGGCTGCTGGACATTCTACTGACCGATGGGGACAGACCCTTATATGGCCAGGTCCTGAAGTCACCCACAAGCCATCCTTTAAAGTCTAATGCGTTGGTCGAGGGGTGGGGGGTGAAAGAATGCTGGTGTTATCTTACTAATCTTCCCCAGCCTACAGATAAAATTTTACATGCTGAGAAAGAGACATGGGCACGGCAGTGGGAAGCTGGAGACCAGCCCCAGCTCGGGACCTAGCAGCTGCGGGGCCTTGACAAAGGAGCTCTTAGCTGTCCTGGCCTCAGTTTCCCCAACCGTAAAATGATGGGTCTGAATTGGATAGTTTCTAAGGTCCCTTCCAGCTCTAAAATTTTATAATCCTGAGAAGGGTTTATTATTTCACTTCCAGGAAATGTGACCACATTGTATATTTGAGATCAGTTTAGTTTTACTGAGCTGAGCTTCACTCTACACATACATACGCATTCTATAAATACACACGTGAGCGTGTGTATACACAGGCATTGAAAGAGGAAATTGTCCCTACACTTCAGTGCTTTCAATTGAGCCATCAAGTCACTCAGGTATTTATGATGGAGAGAAAAATACGTGCACTGTTTTCCTCTCTCTGGAGGATCGTGGCAGGAACTCTGCCTGGATGTAAAACTCATGTTGGGAGAAAGAAATGAGATTTTGACGTGTGAGTTGTGGCTGCACGAAAAACGAGCTAGCTTGCCTCCTCCCTGGCATTGTATTTCATTCACCGACATGCTGTCCTCACGGTGTACTTGATAGGCCCCACTGAAGACACCCCCTTTCCCTTCTTAGACCCTCCTGGTATTTGAATTGATTTGGCTTCTGCCATGCCGGCATCCCCAACTTCAGTACCATCGGTCTCCCTGGCTTGCGGATTTCTTCCTCTGTCATTCTTGCAATACATGCTCGTGGGGCCCGTACTACAGACCAGGAGGTGTGCCCAGTACTGCGGACACAGCAGCGGGGGACACACTCTGTGTTCTCAAGGCTCTGGCAGGGCTATGCTAGGGTAAATGTGGCGAAGCAGACGCTCAGTGTTTTCACATAGTGAAAGTTCATTCTTGGCTTACGTCCTATCACTTCAACACGGGTATCTGGCAGGCAACACTCAGTGTAGGCGCTCAGGGACCCAAGCTGCTCCCACCTATAGCCCTGACCTCCCCCTGGGGTGCTGGCCCTTCACGTCCCTTTGGTAGATGGGGACTGTCAGCATGGAGCACGTCTGTCCATGTCCTAAGCTTTTTAGCTTTGGGGTGACACTCATTGCATCACATGCACTAACAAGAGTCCACGTCCCCATCCAGACTGAGGGGTGCTGGCAACAACGCACGTGATGGAAAGGCAGCACGAGCCTTCAGTGGGCAGACGTTAGACAAGCGCTTCCCATGAGGAGCCTGGGGACCACGGAAGAGCAGGATCAGAGCTACCAGAGGCCTAACCTAGCTGGGCACAGGGAGGGCCTCCGGAGGAAACAAACTGAAGTTAGCCGAGAAGGTGGGGAGAAGGAAGGCAGGGTTATTGGCTGAGGTTCTTCAAGGGCTGCAGGGCAGGGGAAGGTGAGGACCCGCTAGAAGTGAAGGATGGATTAAGTAATTTAGAGGGAGAAGTGGCTGGGGGAGAGAGAGGGGAGGAGGCTGCAGATCATGAAGGTTCCTGTAGGCCGTGGAAAGAAATTCTGACTTTGTCTCAAAGACAGAGGAAGCTTCAGGAAATGTTGAAGCAGGGAAGGGAGATGACTGCTGCTTTTGCAAGCGCACCCTGGGCACAGGTGCGGGCGTGGTCCTGGGAGGCAGGACAGCCACTTCCCCACCTCTGTCGACAGACTCAGATGGCGTGGCCATGTCACCCCCTCTTATCGGTCAGACCTGGACACTGCAGATAACACAATCCTCTCTGGCCAATTTAAGCAGAAAGTGATGTATTTACGGGTAGAAAAAAACACACAGAATCGCTGGGAGGACTGCAGAACTAGATTCTAGGCAGGACTTTCGGGAGGAACTCCCAGTGCCCGCTGCAGAACCGGCCCCTGCCATCAGCAGGGAGTTGCCACCTTGGCTGTCCCCTCCCCAGCCACACTGCTACACCTGCACCAGCAAAACAGAAGACCACGTCCCACCTCTTCCACCCTGTAACTCTGCTCCAAATCAAAGCCTAGTGCAGGGCGCCAGATTGGTAAAATTCAATCACCCTTGCCTCCTAATGGCAATGGAAGCCGGGAAATGTGGTTTTGGGGAGTTGCTGATGGGAAGGGAGGTTTTACACTCAGGGGAACAATCAGAATGCAAAGAGAGTGTCCAAAAGGTTTGGGGCAGCCACAAATGACAGATGTCCACAGCAGTCCTCTGCTCACAATGTCGAGTGTCTGGTGCCCTGTGTCTCTTACACTGTGGATGGCTCCCAACGGTGCCACTGGAGGCATTTTCTTTTTGCTCACAGATGAAGAAACTGACTCCTAGAAGCGAATGAGCATGCCCAAGGTCACACAGCAAGCAGCTCTCCCATCTGCATTTGAACCCAGCTGTGTCTGTCAACAAAGCCTGCTCTTTGCCACCGCGTCTGTGGAACAATCATACTCACCCATCTTTTCTTCCAGGAAAACTCTCCTCAGTCTGACTCCATTCTACCTGCTGGTCTTAGTCTGTGTGTGTGGCCATAGAGGAATACCTCAGGCTGGGTAATTTTCAAAGGAAAGAGGTTTATTTGGCTCACGTATCTGCAGGCTGTAGAAGAAGCATGGCACAAGCATCTGCTTCTGTTTGGGGCTACTGGAAGCTTCCACTCTTGGTGGGAGGGGAAGGAGAGCTGGAGTGTGCAGATCACATGGTGAGAGAGGAAGCAAGACAGAGGGAGGTGAGGAGTGGGTGCTGGCTCTTTTCAACAACCAATCCTTAGGGGTGGGGTCTAAGAGTGAGAACCCGCTCCCCAGAGAATGACATGAAGCCTTTCTTTCAGGAAGGATCCATTCCCCAGATCCAAACACCTCCCACCAGGCCCTACCTCCAACATCACGGATCAAATATCAACATGGGACTTGGTGAAGCCAAACAAATAATACCCAAGCCATAGCACTGACCGTGTCTATTTTCCTTAGTGCTGTCAAGAGACAAGAGCAGAATGGCAGCCACCTGAGAAGCTGTTTGTTCTTGGCGTGCACAGGCAGGACCGTACCGCACCATATGCGAAGTCAGGCCCTGTTGTTGGAGAGCCGGTCTTGTTAACACACACCATACAGCATTGCTCTGGGCAAGAACGGAAGAAATACAGTCGTTAAATTTTAATGAGGAAGAAAAGAGGTTCATTATTAGTTGTCATTCCCCATTGTTTCCTAATTATGCTCGTTGCATGATACAATGAAAGACTTGCCTTGCATTGTTCACACTCTGGGCTGGTGGAAAAGAAAGGACATCTAGGTTCTCCCTCCTCCTCCTCTTGCCTGAAGTGCCCCTCGGGAAGCTCAGACTGAGTAGCCAGAAGGTCAAGAGGGAAGATTCTGGAGCCAGAGTAGCTGGGTTTGAACTCAGCCCAACCACTCACCAGAGGTCAGGTTATTTACCACGCTGGGCTTGTTTCTCCCTTCGTAAAACAGAGAACATAAAACCTTCTTCCTGGGGTTCTATGAGGATAACATCACATAAGATAATAGTCACAAAGTCCCTGACACATGAGAGGTGCTTCGGTAAGTGTTAGCTACTTTTATTATAAACGTAAGGTTTATTACCAACTAAAAGCTCAAATTCCAGGCCAGGAAGTCTAGACTGACCACATAAGTAGCGGGAAATCCCTGAAGGCTTTTCCACCAGGAAGTGCCAGGATGTCCTGGTGGGTGTTTTTTAGGATTGTTCATCTGACAACTGATGTTGTAAAGAAGTGACTGAGAGAAGGAGAGGAAGAGGACGTGGATCCATTTCTAAACACAGTTTCACTTAATTGGGTTTCCCAAGAACAACGTGATTTTTGACTTGTTTCTCTTGTCCTGAGGATGGGTGTGCCCTGAGCCCATTGGTACCATGGAGCCACTGTAACCCTTGGCAAGAAAAGACAGGTAGGCTCCATGGCCGTGCATTGGAAGAACAGAAAGAATGGATTTGGGGGACATCACACACCTTGGTGGCAGGTGCAGGCACCTGCAACCCCTGACTTTCTACTCACCTCAAAGTTAATACCTCCATTACGTTTAATTATTTGAGGTCCTCGAAATTAAATTCACCCTGGGTGTAGGGAATTGGGAGTTTTTGCTTTGAGCTGAGGTCCTTTGTGTGTGTGTGTGTGTGTGCGTGTTGTGTGTATGTGTATGTGCGTGAAGTTAATTTGCTCCTGTAGAAGAAGAGAAAGAGAAGAAAAGCTCAAAATGATTTTTTCATTTGATACTGAGCCAAATATATTTATTTGGGTTAAAATGTGTAACTCCCAGAACTGATAGAAAATTCACAAGGCTGAACACGCCTCACGTGTGGCTTGCTAGAGAGATGCTATTGCCGAAGGAAAACTGTTATCTTGACTAATTCTCTTTCAAAAAGCACTTACTGTAAGATGAAACAAATGGGTGGTTTAAAAAAAAGGTAGCAATTTTATTTTTGTCTCTTACAAGCTAAGCAGCACCCCTGGAGTAAAACTGCCTCACATTTAGAGAAGGAGGGAATAGGATTCAACCGATGGAGCAATAGAGTGAGAAGAAAAGGAAGGAAAAGTCTCCAAACAGGTATTTGGATAAAATTAAGGTTTTTCAAAAGTCCAGCTGATGTGAATCTTGGGATGTTACCAAAAGCCAGTTGTATGGCCAGAAGCTTGCAGCAGTCAGAGTCACCGTCGGGGATCATGGGTCCAGGATTGTAGCGTTGGAGCCCTGTGCTCTTTGGGTGGCAGCCAGTGACTTTAGGATCATCATAAGCACATTCGATGTCTGACTCCCAGAGGCCAAGCCAGTGGTGGGGCTGGCAGGGCACTTTCCGTAGACTCATGAAGTGGCTGCCTGCTGGGGAACTCACCACAGCTCCCAGCGCTGGTAACTTCTGAATCATGATCTGGTCTGCAAGCCCAGGGGTGCTTGTGCCTGTGAAACTGACTCACCTTACCAGAGACCCCAGTGACAGCAACAGACACCTGGGCCTTCCTGGGAAGGGCATAAGCTGACTACAAAACTGGGGACCGGTTTTCACCACTGGTATTCATAGGCCCTGGGATGCCTCTGGCTTTAGCAGATGCAGCGGGGCTGAGAGACAAGAGCTTTTGGGATCCCCACACCGACTTGACCTGGAACTGCTTCCTTTGATGTGCTTTTCATACTGGAATTCTGCAGAAGATTTTATTAAAATTGTTGGAAACCATTCTCTTGGCCCAAATAAGTAAATGTCTGCTATGAAAGTGTTCTCTATTTCAAAATAAAGTTATTCACTCTGATTACAAAGGTAATATATGTATGATGCGGAATATTTGAAAACACTGAAAAATAGGAAGAAGCAATAATCTGATCAAGACTACCACTGTTAAAGTTTTTATGTATTTCCTTCTGGTCTTTTGTCCTGTACATATGTATTTTTAAATGTTTACCAGTTTAGTATAAACAGTGCAACTCAGCAACAGTCACATGAAAGAAATGTGCAGGACAGGGAATGGGGAAGTGGGGGGAACTTCTTTCTTGGGGTGCCACCCGCCCAGCACATCAGTGTGTTCACCAACCCAGAAACTTTCCTGCACATACTTGTATATGGTTCAGACGGCACTGCATTTGCGTTAACTAATGTTTTTCATGACTCTTTTTTACTTAAGATGATTTTACAATAAAAGCAGCTGTGATATCGTTGCATTATAATTTACTTAATGGCTATTATATCTGTTATTACTCTTACTATTATTATTATAAATGACTTCATATATGAGCCTCTCCTATATTTTGAATTCTTTTTTAAGGATCAAGTCTCAGCTGTAGCATTATAAGTTTAAAACCTTTCAGTGTTTTAAAGCCTTTTGGAACATAACACAAAGCCATGTTGCAAAAGGACTGTACTGATTTGCCTTCCCATAAGCCGTTTGTGAAGTTGCCTATTGTATCATACTTTTGCCAGCACTGAGTATTTTTATTTTAAAAACCAGCATCTTGTTTCTTTGATTATCAGTGAATTTGAATATTTTTCATATTTGTTTTCTGGTTGTATTTTTAAGGTGTTCTTTCATCAAAACATATCTGGACCTTTGCTTTCCTACTTAGAAAGTCCCTGTGGCCTCCCCGTGCCTGCAAAGTCCCATGGTGCACAGTGGATGTGACCATACTCACTCAACCAGAGAAATCTTTTCCAGCCAGTTTTCCAAGCAATCTCTGTGTGACCTTGGGTAAGTCCTTGATCTCTCTTAGCTTCAATTTCCTCATCTACAAAAATGGAAATAACGACACTAACCTCCAAGAACCTCCAATGACACCACAATGAAGATTAAGTGAAATGTCCTTCGTGAGGGACCCAGCAGAGTACCTGTTAAAGACAGAGCTCCAGAATCAGTGATTGTCCTTTCTGTTGTGACAACAAGAATAACATGGAACGGCTGCTTTCTACCCACCAGGCCCTGTGCTAAGCCCTGCGTCTGTATTAACTCACTGTGGCCACACGTTGTGAGGGAGATGATATTATGTTCATTTAATAGATGAGGAAATGGCGGTACAGAGAGAAAAGAAACTGCCCAGAGTCACACCACTAGTAACAGTCATAACTGGGGATTGAACCCATGGCAGAGGACCTCTGACACTGGGTCCCATCCTGTGTCTCAGGCCTCTTAATTCCTGAGCTTCGTAACTCCTGCCACATGGAACTATACGGCCTTTCCTGAACACACCGTGCCCTTTCTCCTCTTATGCCGCTGCACGTGCTCTCCCTTCCATGGGTTCGTGTCTCTGTCCTTCACTTTGAAAGCCCCATTCACCCTTCAGTGTCTGACTTAAATGTCCCCTGCACTGAGGTCAAAATCAGCCTCTCCTTACTTTGTGTTCCATTGACACTTGTACCTTTTCTCCTAAAACCTTTAGCCCATTGTATATGTGTATGTGTGTGTGTCTTAGCATTTTGTTGGCAATATATGCTTACAATATATATCTCCCTTTTTAGACTCTGGACTTCTAGTAGACTTCAATTTTATTTTTCTATTATCCCCAATTCCTAGTCTGATGCCTAATACCTCAAAGGTGCCCAGTTACTATCTGTTGCATGGATGAACCAACGGTGGCATTTCATGCCCAGTGAGAGGTTGATTAGGGAGAAAGTTGGAAGCAGGAGGGCTTTCTGGAGGCCTTCACATGACCTCTCCTAGACCTCTCCTACTTGGGTTCTGTATAGGGTTAGTCCTATAACGAAATAACCTCCCCTTTTTTACTGGCCATTGACTGCAGCTTGTGCTCCATGCAGAAATGCCTGTTGCCTATAGTTACACTCTCAGATAGCCCAGAGAGCCTCAGCCCCATGCTTTGAGGTTTGCATTCCTGCGGGTGGTGCAGCACAGCGAGCTGGCCCTGCACTTAGTTCTACAGGCAGCCTCAGAGGAGACCCGTCAGCTCCCGCATGCACTCTAGAAAAATCAACCCTTAGAACTTGTTAGGCAGAGGCAGATGGCTCTATGCAAATGAGCCAGAAGTGACCCAGAGCTGGCCATAAAGCCTAGTGTGTGCAAGGGAGAGGACAGGCTGGGGCACCCGGGGTTTTCAGGCCACATGTAGGACATGAGATGTGGAAGTGCACGCAGTATGTTTGCAGGGGAGCCCAGGACTAACCGTGCAGAGGGAAATATTTAAAATATTGTATCATCTTCTTATTGTTGCTGACAAGTTACCACAAACTTGGTGGCTTACAACAACACACACTTACTCTCTTGCAGTCCTGGAGGCAAGAAGTCTGAAATGGGTTTCCAGGGGCCAAAGTCAAGGTGTCAGCTGGCTGTGCTTCTCTGGAGGCTCTGGGAACAGTCTGTTTCCTTGACTTCTCCAGCTTTTTGAGGCTGCTGTCATTCTGGGGCTTTCTCTGTTTCTATCATCACGTCTTCTCTTGCTGTTCTGTTCCCAATGTCGCTCTGCTTCCTACTTCTAAGGACACATGTGATTGCATTTACGGCCTGCTCAGTTGATCCAGGGTCACCTCTACATCTCAAAATCTTTAATGAAATCACATTTGCAGTCTCTGTCACCACAGAAGGCAACACTCACAGGTTCCAGGAATTAGGACTTGGGCATCTGTAAGGGCACTATTCAGTCCACCACAAATGCACACCATGGTGTTCTGTCTCTGTTCTCCCCCTGTTGAGAGTGGGGGAGATGCCAGGCTCCTTCCTTTCTTCCTTCCTTTGGCTGGCACCAGTTTGTGGGCACCTGCTCAGTACCAGGTCCTGTGCCAGGCACGGGAGATCAACAGAGGGGCACCATCTTGCCTGTGGGCCTAGAAGGGGTGGTGGGTGAATAGTAACTGCACTGTGAGTGCAATATGACAAATGCCATGAGAGAGGACAGCGAGGGACAGAGCAGGAGCTGTCACCTCTGCTGACGGATGCAGGAAAGGTTCACAGAGTTGTGAGCTGGTGAAGCATTTTCCATGTAGACAGCATGTGGGGAGACAGCATTCAAAGCAAAGAAAACATCAGGGACTGATATCCCAGCACAGGTGTACTCGGGACTTCTAAAATGAGAGAATCGGGTATGATTATCCAGACAAAATGTCCAGATATCTGATTTTCTATGATTCTTATCACACAGTTGATATCTGAGCAGTCAGATACGGTGTAGGCAGGAAATGGCCCTGACTGATTTGGGGCATATCCCAGTCTGCACCAGGAGTCAGCATTCTCCCACCAGCTTGCAGAGTCACCTTAGAAAAATCAAGAGGGACGGACAGGTTTCAGTCTGTAACCTGCGGTGCTTGTGGCAGGGTCATAAAGGAGACAGATGTTCATTTTCTCCCTCTGGGCCTTGGCTCTCACTGGTTTTTTTTCCTGGATTGCACCTGCGTGCCACCCAGCCGGGTCTCCCCCAAGCCCTCCTTTACTACTCCAGCTCACCCCCATCTCTCACTCAGAGTCAGCACAGCACTAGGCATTTCAGGGCAGGTGGCAGAACCTCTGCAGCCACACTGCCTGGGTCCACGTCATGATTCCTCCACTTACCAGCTGACAGTCCCCAGCCCTCTCCGTACTGTGTTCCAACATCTGTAAAATGGGTCCAGTGCAGAGAGTGCAGCCTGTGAGAGACCCACAGCATGTAAGCTGTTACCACCACGCGGTTGAGCACTTGAATACATTTACTTTTGTGTCCCCTCTCTAAGGGTTTCGTGAACTAATTTCTTTCTCTCTCTTCTCATAAGCCACTTGACACAAAGTTAATTATTAGGAAAAGAGGGTAGACGCATCAAAAATTTTCTCTATGGGTGTTGTGAGAGCTCATGACCTCATTTGTAGTTTTATTTCATGAGTGAGGAGGTTGTTCTTTGAAAAAAACCTGCTAGAAAGGATTTCCAATGCTTCCCGACTTTGGAAGGCCTGACTGGCCAACAGCGCCCAATTTACCTAATGTAGTATGATCAATGAAAAAAATCTAACTATCCCCAGGCCTTCCCATTGGCCCTTGGGTAAGTTCCATCATTAATAGCAGTCCAAGCTCTCCTCTGTGCCCCTACCTGCAGGGAGCAGGCCTTAGCTGCTTTTCTTCTCATTGTTTCTGGGTATTTCTAGACACCAATAGGTGTTCTGGTAGTGTTCACAAGGGAACATTGGTCTCCTGCCTAGAATGCCGCTATTTCTTGGAGCTTCCAAGCTGCAACCCCCCAGAGGTGCTAGAAACCTTCTCCAGTGCCTGGTGTGGCAGATCTCCCAGGGTCTCTGCTGAGGATGCTCCTACATGCCCTGCCTCTGGACCACTTTGGGTCACACTCAGCCCTGCTGTGGCCTTGCTGCCCTGAGAGCATCTTCTTGTCGTTCTGTCTCCAGCTCTTCTCCCATGTGACTGCATAGGAGACAAGTGTTTTCTCTCTCTGTCTCCTCTCCCCTCTCCCCTCCTCTCCTCTCCTCTCGCCTCTCCTCCTCTCCCGGTTGTGTCTGTACACAAAACCTCTGGCACTAGGTCTCTGGATCATGCCTCCAGGTTCTCACCCATTAATGCCTGAACCCCTGCAGACAACCTCCTGCACGGTAACCGAGAGCTCAGATCAGCAGGTTTCACGGAACGACTCTGTTGAAAAACTCACAGGCAAGTTTCTGGAGAGATTATGACTATTTGCCAATCAGGTTTGAGAAAGGCAAGGGCCAGAGTTGAAGCTAGTATACAGCGCTGGGCACTGGGAGGGACACATCCCCCGCTAAAGCATCATTACATCTGCTGACTTAACTGCCTGAGGGTTAGGAGCCCCTGGAAATAACTAGAATCCATACCGGTCAGAGAAGAGGTGATGAGAACACAACCAGAAGCTAAACTCCGGGGGGAGACTGCAAACTCCACCATGGGAGGAGGAGCCCTCTGACCCTTTCTCTTGGACTCACTCTGAGCCCTCACCTTGATGTGTTTGTTGTGCAGAGGGACAGAAGGCCTGTGAATTAAAATAAATAAGCCATAAAGATGCAGCTTCAAGATACTCAGAAACTAGGTGGGGGATCCTCTATAGGAGAGCAGAATACAGGGCAGGCTGAGGAAGAGTGTGAGTACAGACCAGGGCAGCAAGCAGGGGCCAGGGCAGGGTGGGGAGGGGAGGAGAGAGGGGCATAGGATGGATGGACAGGCCACAGCTCCCTGGGGCAGGATGGGGTGGGGGACAGTGAGGGCGATGGGGAGGAGCCTTTGTAACCCCTGCCTTTCCCCCTCAAAGTGCCCCGACTCCTACCTAGGCAGACAGCCCGTTGCTTCTTCAGGGAGGGTTGCTTGGTTCTGCCTGGTGATGGGCTGTTGTGGGATTCAAAGGCAGCAAAGGCCACGGTGCTATGGGAGCTTTCCAGCGCCCAGCACAGGTAAAGCAAGAGGGAATTATGAAGGGCTTGTAACAGCATCTTACAGTTCCAATTTAGTGGAGGCAATGGTAGGAAAGAAAATTTGCTTCGAGTGTGAAAGCTTTGCTTTTTGTAGTTTTTAATCCAGAAATACTGAGATTTTTTAATGGGTTCTGTGTCTCCATTCATCCATCCATTTGTTCATTCATTTATGCAGCACGTGCACGTTGACCCTGCTGAGCCACAGGCGGGGGCTGGGCGTGGCGATGCAGGGGTCGCACAAGCGCGGGTCTCCTTGGCCTTGGGGTGGGGACAGGAGGAGGGCAGGGGCTCCCAACCTAGGGGGTGCTGTAGAAAGGGAGACTCTTTCCCGCCCTAAAAGCCAAGGATTTCAGGCCCCAAACGCTGCAGAGTGCTGCGCTGCACTTTTACAGGGCTGCTGACAGTCGTCATTAGCTGAGCACTCAGAGGCAGCTGCTATAGTCACCACAGAGTGACTGTGAACGCCAAGCGTCCCTCTGGAGCACCCAGAGCGTCTGGGCTGGAGAGAGGAAAGGGAAGTTCCCTCAGAGACAGCATTTGCCAGAGTAAAAACATAAAATCAATCGTATGGTTCTAATTTAATTTTAATTCCCATTTTTACACGTGGAGTTTGTTAGAAGGGCTGACATTTTGCTGTGGAAATCTATAAGGGCTGAATTGTCCTCGCATTAGATTTTTCAAAGAAGTTCTTTGCCACTAGGTTGCAATTTGTTAAAACAAACAATAGCATAACCACAGTGCAATCGGACGCCAAGATATTACTGGACTCAGCGAAAATCAAGTAATCTTTTTTAGGTTCTATTCTCTCTCAACTAAGCTTCCCAACAGTGTCAGAAAATGACAAATTGCAGGATGAATGTAAGAGCAGTGCCTTCAAAAATACAATAGTTATACAAGCCATCTATTGTTAATGAAGAATATAATGCAATTTGCCTGTCTGTAATACAATTATGCAAATCAAAGGAGGAACTATCCCGAAATCTCTTTACATTCCGATTAAAATGAGATAATTTATCAAACAGAATATTACTGATTATGTTTATGTGTTGCACATTAATCCTGTTGCAATAATGTATCCTTCTTGTAATGTAATGGATTTGTGCAATCTAACAGAAAATGACTTTTATACTATCCACAATTATAAAAATATTCAAAGCATATCCATCCCAATGCAATAGCACGTGTCTACAATTGTACAATAAACCTATTAAAACAAGCAGAGCTTATGAATGTAACCTTCATCCCAGTAAAGATGACAGTGCATTCAATTTTATTGTACTCATTACTTGAACAACGCAGTAGATGATAAATACCAGGAGTAAATTAGTTTAACCTTCTTTACCTTTTTTATTTTTTTAAGAAAAAGTGTTAACTTTAATCAATAACATCAAAGTCTCCTCTCCCCATCTGGATCTTTTGTTTGGTCAAATATGATAGGATATGGTAGGATTTTATATAAGAGAGATTTTCAGGAAATCTTTCATGAATGAATTACTTCTATTTCTAATTCTTAGCAGGTGCTTGGATTTATATATTTCCATCAGGTGAGGACTTCACAAAATGTATCACTTCTCATGTTGTTTGTATGTTGGGAAATCTGTATGCTTTGGGATGGAAACACTGCTTGAGCTGCATTTGTCCATAGGGGGCACATGAATCTTCATTCTTACGTGGACATCACAGCCAAAAACTAATGAGGAGTATTGTCAGGAAAAACAAGAGCCCAAATAATTGGCTAAGGTCTCCCTTGTGCTTCTGTTGCCAAGGATAATCATTTTTACGTTTAAACCCATCTCTTCAACCTTGATGAGAGTCATTAGCATCTGACAGTGAGTGATAATGTGCTTAAATTTCACACCTCTTGGCCTTGTTTGCATTGTCAACATTTTCCCATATGCATACCTCCACATTAGGAACACAGGTTGACTTAAACAAATGTTTGTCTTTTGTAGCAAAATTGTAAACCCCAGTGTAATTGCAAATTCTCAAATTGTTTTCCCATGCCTTTAAATATCTTTAAGCCAGTTTTACTTCAGATAATGCCTGAAATATTATTCTCCCCACAATGCTGGGGATCAGGAATGGGGGGGAGGGGTTCTCTTCCATTTGGATCAGACTGACCTGCCAAGTCAAGAAAAGAAAAAGAACTCCATGAAAAGCAGCATTTTTTTTTCACTTCTAAACTGCTGAATTTGCACATACACACATGAAAAAAAGTACAATGGACAAATCTATTAGTCCTCATCTCAGCAAGCCAGCATTTGTTGAAACCCTGAAGAGTAATTTTCCTCTTAGAGATATTAATGAGGGAGGAAGGAAGGAAGAAAGGAGGCAGGAAGGATGGAAGGAAGGAAAGAAGAGAAAGAAAGGGAGGAAGAAAAGGGGAAGAAAGGGTGTATATTCATTGTTTAATAAACAATAGCTCCTAAGAAACTATTGTCACCTAGAGTTTTTGAAAAGTTTTCCATGCAGATTATTTAGAAGAGAAATCTTGCTGCTAGCTATCATTTCCACAGGGTGAATCCTTAACAGCAAAGAAATGTGATGAGTTGGAATATGGCTTGCAGTGGCTAATAGGTTTTTCTCTACCCATGATTTACCAATTGGCTTGGAATGCTGACGCATTTTCTTTTCCTCAAGTATAGACTGTATTGATTGTCCCAAGTGGAGATATTTGATGAAGGAAGAATTCATATTACTCCAGGCTATCTGGGAAGATTTTGCATCCCTGCTCAGGAAGAAGCAAAGGAGCCTCTTCACTCAGCAAGATTTCTGAGGCCAGGGCAAAGAGATCTGGCAGCTTTGACTTATCAAAAATGGGGACATCAGAGATGTAGTGGTAACAGTGGGAATGAGAAGTCAGAGGAGACCACACATATGGAAGACATCAATCTCCCTACATGGCCCAGTAGGGGGCCACACCTCCCTTTCAGACCCTAATGTGGTTGAACATGTACGTAAAGCTTGGTTTGAAAGACAATGGCCAAGAAAGAATAAGACTTTGATGGATGGTCTAACCTCATCAGAGGTGTGCCAGGCTGTCTTAATAATATGTCCTAGGCTAAGGCCCTCTGCCATGAAAATGAGCTAGAGAAAATGAGCTTGGGCTGAGAGCAAACACACGTCTCGTGAAAGACAGAACAATGACATCCTGAGCAAGGAGAAACAATTGCAGAGTTTGTTTTTTATTTAGCAAATATTAACTGAGCTCCAGCTGTATGTCAGGCAATGTACTGGGCACGTGGTATGTATTAGTGAACAAATGGACAAAAGTCTCTACCCTCATGCAGTTCACCATTCCAGAGGAGCAGCACAGACACTGAATAAGTACTCCGCACAGCATGTCAGCAGGTGTGAATGGCAGGGGAGAAAAGAGAGCAAAAGGAGGGCGATGAGTCAAGAATGTGGGGGGAAATGTGTGATTTAAAAAAGAATTACACTTTTGTTATCAAACCTTTAAAAAAATTGCTTTAAATAAGGCATTCTGCCTAGTTGAGGTCTCTGTTATCTTGAGAATAAGCACTAATTTGCATTTCCATAAATAAGTGCTAAGTTTGATATACAGGTCCTTTAGGGCCCTGTTCTCAACTGGTAACTTTCTGGAGTTTACATCTGAAATCAAGACAGAAGAGGACACTCCTGATTCATTATTTTCCTAGTTATTCTCTTCCGTCTTGGGTAGGAATAAATTATTTTACTTTAACTGGAATAAAATATTCATAATTGCTTTCTGCTTGATTATATTTAGCTGAGGCAGGTTAGCTAGGTTCCTTTAGAGGACATAATAGTTTAGGGATCCCAAAAGATAGCGCGTTAGAGACCAGGCATGCCTCCACAGGTACACAGATGGTTCGGTTTCTTGGTAGAATTTCCCGTTCCTGCCAAGGATATTTACCTTGCCTCGTGCCCTAAGACCAGATCAACCAATCAAATATTTATGTCACTAATGGCCAACTAAATTGGACCCAGAGGTTAGCTCCAGTGCTGCAGTGGGCTTCCCAGACCCTGTTTAGGATGGAGGTACTCATTTCCTCAGCTGTTGGGCGTGTTGGCAGCATCCAAGGTCACAGTCCCTCCTGGGGACAGCCTGCATCCAGGGATTGGTCAGTCAGTGGGGGTTATTAAGGCCTGGTCTCCTTGCCTAAGGTCATCCAAGCTCCAGAGTTCCGTGGGATAACCCAAAGCCTCTGTTGGGATTATACTGAAGTTCAGCTTCACCCTCTGCCTATCACTGCTCCCTGATAAACTTCCTGAATGCATTTTTTCTTCTCAAAGTCTGCTTCTCAGAGAACTTGATTTAGGAAATGATTTCAGCTCTATTTGCAGAGATCAGCACTATACACCAATTATATCCTTGTCCTCACACTCGATTCTTCCATTGTCTCTGTTAATTTCTGACCCTTTGGCTCTGTCTCCTGTATCCAGTTTCACTCCACTGGGAGCATACAATGGCTTCAGCTCCCTGAGTTTTAACTTGTGCTTCTACCAATTCTGTCCTTTGTAGAGGGGTAAAACCCCATCCATTCTATCCTCGGCTGCCAGGCCCTAGTCCTGGGCGCTGCCTCTCCCTCTCACTCCATCCTGAACAGCTGATTTCAGGAATGACTTTCTCTTTCAGATCACACTGTGCGCAAGGCTCTTGCAAGCCATAGGAGGAAAACACTAGAAGACTAGGACGCAATAATCATGAAGTTGTGGGCTACGCACAACAGTAATGGAGTCATTTCCTTACACACACTGGTTGAGTTTTATTTGCACACACAGGCTTTCCAAGCACAGCGTCCTTTAAAGAAAAGTGCAACAGTTGTGGTTTTCGATGATAATATTTTCATGATGATAGGCTTGGATTTGAACTCCTGCCTAGGAGAGTCACAACCGACTTGAAAATATACTTCGATTTTTCCTTAAATAATCTCCCTCTTTGTATAAAATTACCACAGGGTTTTGTAGGCATGGCTTCTCTTGCATTATTTGTTCCAAATGAAACACCACCCCACTGTTTGTGACTTTTGGTGCCCCTTGATATCTCAGGAATTTTTTTCAGTTGCCTGTCTGTCTAAAATTATCCATGGCTCCTGCACGGGTGGGTAAAGTTAGTGCCTCCAAGGAGTTATAAATTCAGCGTCCCCACTGAGCCCATTGTTTTAGATGCAAAAGTGTAAGAATTGCTGCCCCAAGATTTTTCCTTTATTCTTTGTTTTGAAATAGGTAACCAGATCTCTCTGAATGGAAATCCTCCTTCGAAGACTTTCTGGCATCCGACTCCACTTTCAACTCTTACAAATCTTATTTTGGAAAAATGGTCATTTATAATATCAACATTTCTAGATCATGTTTTAAAGACGGTTACAGGCATTTGGAGTAACCACATGCCAAAGCTGTCTACTTCTACTCTAACAACCCCCTAGGTTGAAACCAGAGTGAAAGTTAGAGACAGGCGGCCAAGAGCTGAAACACTCTTGGGGGATATTTATAATCCCCAAATTCAACCAAAATTGTTTCCACTCAAAATTAATACTTGGAAACAGATTTTGAAGCCCAAATTTAGGCTCTGTCTTCAGTTTCTTGGTTCGCTGTGGAGCCAACTGCTTGAAATAAAATGTAGTTGAAGCTGATTGAACATTAAAATGATTGTATTTTACATTGAAAAGACAAACGATACAAAATATTTAAAAGGATTCGCCTCTTTATCCCAAAGCTCTCATAGCCAAGGACCAGGGGTTGGCAGATGTCCATAGCCAGAGAGGGCAGTTACCAAGCGTGTGGGTTGCACCTCTGTTTACACATGTGATTCCTCTGTAGCTTAAGCAAGAGTCTCTGCTTGGTGAGTGTAGTTGCAATTCATATTTATGAAGGTAATGTGATACGGTGGAAAGCATTTTGGCCTTGGAGTTAGAAAACCTATGTTTAAGTATTGCTTTATCAGTTCCAAGCTCTGAAATCTTGAACAAATCATTCAGCCTCCTGGAATCTCAAGTTTCTCCATATGTGAAATCAGGCTACTCAACCCTGCTCTGTCTTCCTCTGAGAGCTGCTCAGAGACTCCAGTGAAGAAATATTTGTGAAAATGCTGTCTCACTATTCCAAATGCATGGTTCTACTATATTTTCTTCTACTGTTTTTTAATCTACTGTTCAATTTTTAGCAATTTTTATAATTTCAAATCAGAGTATCAGTCCTATTTAAACACTAATTTTCTGTGAAAAGGGAAGCAAAAAGAACAAGCAAAATGGATTTCCCAAAGATGATCCCTTATAATGGATACTAGAACATTGTCCTTGTCCTGAATATGCAGAGAGACTTTTGTTTTTAGATATTGAAAAACATTTCCTGGCCACTCATTGTAACTAATTTTAAAAGTTTGAGCTGTTAGTGATTCTTTTATTTCTATATTCATATATTTCACAGAAATGTTTTGAAGATGTGTGAAGTTCTAGGCAATATTCTGTTGCCAAATAACAAATCTGAATTTCAAATAAACAATCTTTAAATATAATATTCTTACTTTAAATGTACACTCAGGCTTACAATTGCCCCTCAAACAGTGACAACCAAGCCAATGTTTTAAAATACTATGTTGGAAAAAACTAAAAAAAGAACTCTTGCATGGGACATACTTACACCAAAAAGTTATTTCTTGATTGTCTGAAATTCAAATCTAAGTGAGCCCCTCTGTTTCCATTTGCTAAACCTGGCAACCTCACCTGTGTGCTGCGGATAAAGCAGAATTCATTCCAGGGAGGGAGACAGATGACAAATGAGGGAACAGGTAGACAAGGTAAGTATTAGGAAGACAAATACAGCTGGATAAGAAGATAGTGATGGGGGTGGTCATGTTTTACAAAGGTGGGAGAGAAGGCCTCTTTGGGAAGACATCTAAAAGTCATAGACAATGCTCAAGCAGAGGGCACAGCAGAGCAGAGAGCCGGGGTGAGAGTGACTCTGACATGTGAGGACAGAACAAAGGCCATGGTGGGGAGGGGAGGGAGGCAGAAGTTGAGATCAAAGATGCAGGCTGAGGGCAGTTCTTACAGCTAGCAGCTCATAGGCCAGGAGTTTGGTTTTATTAATAGTTTGTGTGTGATAGGGAACCTTTGGAGAGTTTTAAGCAGGGAGTGACTTGATTTGATTTGAAACAGAACTCCAGAAGCTGTGTGGGCAAGAGACCATAGAAAGGCCAAAGTGGAAACAGGGTAAGCTAGGTAGGAGCTTACTGTGGGAGGCTCAGAGAAAGGTACTGGAGGCTTGGACTAGGGTGGGAGCAGTGGAGATTGGAAGAAATGCTTGGAGTTATGACATTCCTCACAGGTGAAAGCAGCAGGACTTACTGTTGGGTTTGCTATAGAGTATGAGGAAATGTGGGCATGAGCAACAAGTGAATGGTGTCACTGACTGGGACGGGGAGAAATGGAGAAGAAGCTCATTTGGGGGGAAATGGAACATTCTGGTATGGACATGTGTGAGATGCCCATTAGATGTTCAAGTGATGGCAGTGCAACTCTAGGGAGAGTAGGATAGGATGAGACTGGAAAAATTGTGAGAGCTAGGCCATGCAGGTTCATGTTGGCCACCACAAAGAATTTGGATATTATTTTAATGTTGCAAAATAATAATAAGAGTTTTTTAAAACATATACAAGTCAAGTGATTTAACTTTCATTTTAAAGGACCACTTTATTGGGTGGAAAAATTGGTAGGTAGGAGAGAGGTAAATTAGTACTGTTAGCTCTGAGTTTTTTACCTGTGGAATCTTGTTAAAATTCAGGTTTTTATTCAGAAGCTGTGGGCTGGGAACTAAGATTCTGAGTTTCTACAAACTCTGAATTATACCTATACAGTGGATAGGGAGCACACTTTGATTAGAAAGATATTAGGAAACTATTCTAATAATTCTGGTGAGACATGATGGTGACTTGGACCTTGGGGGAGGAGTGGATAGGAGCGGGCACATTTGAGATGTAATTTGGAGGTAGAGGTGAAAAGAGAGTTAATGGATTATATGTGAAGGTTAAGGGAGAAGAGAGAAAATGACGGTTTCTTGGATTTCTGGCTTGAACAACTAGATGGGTGTTTGTGTCACTTACCGAGATGTGAAAGACTAGGATGGCACAGGTTTTCTGGAGGTGGAAGAATGAGGAGCTCTGCTTTGGGCACGTTAGGTATGAGATGCCTATGTGACCATCAGATAGACATGTCAAGTGGGTAGCTGCATATATGGGTCTGGAGTTCAAAGTAGATTTGGGTATAAGTATATTATATCCAGGAAAACTCTAGATAAACTACATAGATTAGGGGCCAGAATCTTAAAAGCCCACTGATGCCAGGAGGGCCAGGCAAATGACAGAAGTGGGCTGTTTGTAAGACAGTGAGGATGGTGAGGGCCATGCATCTCAGCAGTGAGTATGACACCTAAGTGGGCAGCTAACAGCCCACTCCTCCAGCTAATTGGTGACAAGCAGTGGATCTAGATTCTCCAAGTTTTCAAGAGAAGGCAGCACCCCAGATTATTTATGGGAAACCCTTCAAGTATTGGTAACCAAGGCAATTATTTCAAATACGGTATTAGCCAAATAAAATATGTCAGTGGAATGGGCCTAGCCCATAGGCTCCCAGTTTGAAGTCCTCTGATGTAAAAAGGTTTCAGATTTAACATTAGCTGTTTTGATTATTAGTTGGAGAAGGGGATGGCCTGGAAGATCTGTGACATGAAGGGATTTCTAATTGTCCTGAGATACAGATTTGAATCACAGTCATTGGTTTGCAGAGTTAGTGAGAAAAAAATTAGTGAGGTATGGTGGTGTACACCTGTAGTTCCAGCTACTTGGGAAGCTGAGGCAGGAGGATTACTTGAGCCCAGGAGTTTGAGGTTACAATGAGCTTTGATGATGCTGCTTCCCTCTAGCTGGGGCAACAGAGTGAAAACCTATCTCAAAAATAATAATAATAATTGCACATCATGATGAGTAGAGAACTACAAAGTTCTGTGGCAATGTGGGTGCTTAGTGTTGAGTTGGACTTTAACTGAATGTGAATGGGAGAAAATGTGTGGTCTAGTTGAACATCAGGACCAATTAAGGAACAAGACAAGAATCTATTTGCATAGATCTCTTCTAAACTGGGTGCTCAGGTGAAAAGAATGACATTCATAGCAAGGGAAACTTATATTTGGTAACGGGGCATGTGTGTGTTCATGTGCGTATAGATTTTTGCTCTTCTTGCTCACAGCAGTCTTGCGACACAGTTAACAATGTGGGTAATGATCCTAATGGTTTTTGACCTAAAGTGCCTGAATCATGGTCTTTCCATTCCCTCTTCCAAGATCTCTGAATATGTCACACAGTAGTATACAGATAGCTCTTCTGGTTAGACTGGTTAGCTCATTCTGAGATGTGAAAGAGCAGGATGGTACAGGTTTTCCAGAGATGTAGGAATGAGGAGTTCTGCTTTGGACATGTTAGATATGAGATGCCTATGAGACTGTCAAATAGGCCGTCAAGTGGGTAGCTGCATATATGGGTCTGGAGTTCAAAGTAGATCTGGGTATATCATATCCAGGAAAACTCTAGATAAACTACATAGATTAGGGGTCAGAATCTTAAAAGCCTAGTCAATCTTCTTAGTTTATGACCCTCACCACGGTGGTCTCAACCTGTGGTTCAATGGCCAGCACCACTGGCCAAAAGAAAGACTGAGAATGAGGTTGCCACTAGCAAGGAGAGGCCAGTGCTGCTTAGCACTTCTTCTCCCTTCACTATGAAGACCTTATTCTCTCAGTCCCTCCCTCCCCATCTGTAAACAGATTTCACAGGTTCAGAGTGTCCAGTGCCTGGTATTTGGGAGGTACTCAATCATTTTCCCTCCTTCCATTGTCCCCCTTCTCATTTTCAAATTTTAGCCAAATCCCAGTCTTAGACTCCAAATCCTCCTTCCTTTCCCCCAGGAGACCAAGTGTGGGATAGAGAAGGAAGACCTCAGAGTCCTACCCTAATATCCCAGGATTCTCTGGATGGAAATGCACATTGAGTGTTTTTCTCCGGAAACCCTGACCCTTGCTACACTTAATAAATCAATTAGTAAGCATGGCCCATTTCTTCTACAAACTTCGATTTACTCACCATATGCTCAGTGTAAGACATGGTCTTGGCCCATGAGGGACTGGCCATCCAATGGGGAAGATCAGACTTGTAAACAGAAAGTGCCATAAAGCATTACAAGTATGTATTGGGTGGCAGATGTTGGAGCCAGCTCACCCTCACATCTGGAAAAAATATGGATTGCAACACATTCTGAACAACATCTTTCCCCCAAATCTCTGTAAGAGCAGTCAATATGCTGAGTATGCGGGACACGGTGGTGTCCCCCTGCTGCCCTCAGACCTGCTGAGGCCCACCGTCTTTTCGTTGTGACTTGTTTAGTCTCTCTCCTACCATAACAACAGGGCAGGAGATTCTGTAGATAATGAGGCCTGGTATCTCCATATGTCATACGGCCCTGAGAATTTGGTTATATTGAGGGATGGAGAAGAACACACCAGCCAGTCTCACAGAAGGAACAAGCCAATCCCAGCCAGATGGGGTCAGGGCTGGGACTTGGTGCTATTTGGTGAACTGAACATACGACTTCCCTGTTGACGGGTCCTGAGGGAAATGCCTCTCTTCTGGCTGACAGGGCTGGGGATGAATGGCCTGCAGACTCCTGTTTTCACACAGTACATCAGGTCTAAGTGAAAGGTTTGTGCTGCTGCCAAGAGCAGAAAATGATACCTTGGTGTCACTTTCAGAGGAGAGGATGCTTTAAAGCAGACCCTGGCTCCCGGAGAGCTTTGGCTGAGCTGAGATGCTCGTCCAGGGCCTCCAGGACATCTGGTTCCGGAGGCCCAGCTAGTGCCTCCCCTTCTGAGCAACTCTCAAGGCTAGGGATGCCTCACATGCCTCACACATCTGGGATGTTACTCAGATCCTTGCCTTCTACCTCGTGGTACAGAGAAATGTGGTCTATGAATGAGGATTAAATAAAAATAAAAGCTAGTCATTTATCGGAGCAAGTATAGCATGGAGCTACTTTTCCATAAGAGCATCCCAGGTCTTTACATGTTGATCATTGTGTAGCCAGCCACTGAGCAGGATGCTCTGACCTGGGTCATGGGAAAATGCTCAGCTCTCCCTTCTGGATCACAGCCCACCTCCCAGACCCCTTTTCTTTGGTGAGCTTGAGTGAGTGCTACTCCAGACCTACTGCATGTTGTCTTGGCATCTTGTGGCCCACACTTACCCTTCGCTTTTCACTCCCTGCTCTGCCTTCTAGGGTGGACCTTGCTTTCCTCCTCAGATGCACTGTGCCTTCAGGTCTTTCTTACTCTTCGGCTGTCTTCCTTTCCAATCCTGACCAGAGCCCCAGGACCCCCTGTTATCTGTCCTCCCTGGCCTTTCTGGTCAAGGTTGCCCCACTCTTCCAGAGCCTTCCTTTCCTCTTCCTCGACTCACTTTACAGGTGTATCCTCACACTTTAGGTTCAGTGGGCCTTGGATCAGACCACCAAGAACCTGGACGGCACACAGGCAGGCATGTGGAGGTGGTGGGGACTGGGGCCACCTGAAGAGCGCGTCTCCTTACTCAGCTCCAAAAGTTGTCACTTTCTGGAATGCAGGCATGTGATACCAGTTCTTTTGTTTTTCACAGAGAAATAAGAAATCTTGATTTTTATGTAAATCCTCCATTAAAATATTTTTATTGAGTGAATATGTATGCATGTTAAAAAACTATAATAACATTAAATGTTTATGATAAAAACACAGCACTCTTTCCCACCACCAGAAACTCCTGTAGCTGTTTCTCCTGGTATTTAACCTTTTTCTTGCTTTATCAGTTTTTGACATTATTTAGAAACCTCTAAACTTTCTTTTGAAGTTTTATTTTCTTTTTAATTAACAAACAATAATTGTATATATTTATGTTTCAATACATGTGTACTTTGTGGAATGATCAAATTAGACTAATTAATATATCCATCACCTCAAATAATTATCGCTTCTTTGTGGTAAGAACATTTAAAATCCACTCTTTTAGCTATTTTAAAATATGCAATACAATATTATTAACTGTAGTTATCATGTTGTGTAATAGATCACCAGAACCTATTTCTCCAGTCTAACTTAAACTTTGCATCCTTTGACTAACATTTCCCCTTCCCCTGTCTACCTCTCTCCTTTGCTCTGGTAACCACCATTCTACTCTCTACATCTGTGAGTTGACTTTTTTAGATTCCACATATAAGTGAAATCATGTGGTATTTGTCTCTCTATGCTGTTTTATTTCACTTAGCATAATGTCCTCTAGTTTTATCCATGTTGTTGTGAACGATGGAATTTCCTGCTTTTTAAAGACTGCATAGTATTTCATTGTGTAGATATACCAATTTTTTTTTATCCATTCATCACTGATAGGCACTTTGGCTGTTTCCGTATGTTGGCTGTTGTGAATGATACTATAGTAAACATGGGAGTACAATTATAAGGCTGTAGTAATCAAAACAGCTTGGTACTGATGCAAAAATAGAGCCATTGACCAGTGAACAGAACTGAGAACCCAGATATAAAACTGTCCTCATATATAGCCACCTAATCTTTGACAAAGCAGACAAAAGCATACACTGGGGAAAAGAATCCTTATTCAATAAATGGTGCTGGGAAAACTCGATAGCCACATGTAGAAGACTGAAGCAGGATCCACACCTTTCACCTTTCACAAAAATCAACTCACGCTGGATAACAGATTTAAACCTAAGGAGTGAAACTATCAGAATTCTAGAGGAAGATGTTGAAAATACTCTTCTAGACATTGGTCTAGGCAAAGAATTTATGAAGAAGACCCCAAAGGCAATCACAGCAACAACAAAAATAAATAAATGGGACCTGATCAAATTAAAAAGTTTCTGCACAGCCAAAGAAACCATCACAAGAGCAAACAGACAACCTACAGAATGGGGGAAAATTTTTGCATGCTACAAATCCAATAAAGGGCTGATAACCAGAATCTACTTAGAATTCGGGAAAATCAACAAGAAAAAATCAAACGACCCTATCAAAAAGTGGGCAAAGGACATGAACAGAAACTTTTCAAAAGAAGACAGAATAATGGCCCAAAACATATGAAAAAATGCTCAACATCTCTAATC
>CAUYSK010108123.1:0-40163 GCA_963575035.1 Avahi laniger
GATTGTTGATTTGCAATCTTTCTGTCTTTCGGATGTAAGCATTTATGGTTATGAATTTTCCTCTCAGGACCCACAGATTGTGATAACTTGCATCCCTCTATCATTTAGTTCAAAGAATCTTTTGACTTCCATCTTAATTTCCTCCTTGACCCAACTATCATTCAGCAGTAGGTTGTTTAGTTTCCATGACTTTGTGTAGAGTTGAGTGTTTCTGTTGGAGTCGATTTCTAATTTTATTCCACTGTGGTCTGAGAAGATGCAGGGCATAATTTCTATTTTTAAAAAATTAATTTGTTGAGACGTGTTTGTGGCCTAGGATGTGATCAATCTTAGAGAATATTCCATGAGCTGATGAAAAGAATGTATATTCAGTGGTTTGGGAGTAGAATGCTCTGTAAATGTCTGTTACACCCATTTGTTCTAGGGTTCTGTGTAAGTCCATTGTTTCTTTGTTTATTTTCTGTTTGGAGAAATCTTTCCCATTCTGGCAGAGGGGTGTTGAAGTCCCCATATCTCTTCCTACATCTTTAGCATGTAACTTCCATCCTTCAAATCACCTCCTTGTTTAAGAAAGTTCCTGGAGCTCCAGCTATCACATCTTCATTCCAGATAGCAGAAAGGACAAAAGGAGGAATGAAAAATGGAGACTTTGCCCATCTATCTGTTCCCTTCTGAGAAGTCAAGGTAAGGACTTCCATTTCTAGCCAAAATGGAGTAGCAGGGACCAGATTTACCCTCCAGCCTTAAACTACACACACACACACACACACACACACACACACACATACACACACACACACGAATGAAATTACAGCTTTTGGACATTGGATAAAAGGCAGCCCAAGAGAGTGAGCCCAAAGCAATGGTAAACAAACTAGGGGAGCCCTGTGATTGCCCCTGGAGTTTCCAGGCTGCATTCCTGAGAAGGGAAGCCCAAAGAATGTCCAGAAGTCTCTCTGAATTGGAGCGCGGAGTTCAGAGGACACAAGACACCTATAATTTATGGTGTAGAACACCGGAGAAGAGAGAGCTGCACAGAGATAATGAGCTTCAGGAGATGTTTCTCCTCCAGTCTTTAGCTAAGTGCCGACCAGTGCAAAAGTTTGAGAAAACTGTCAAAACTGAGGAAACAGCAATCAGAAAGGAAGAGGCAGAACAATCCCCCGGGCTTATAGAGAAATGAAAATAGTTTACCTTTACACCAGCCAGAATAGAAAGACCTTATAATGACAGAGCATAGAGGACAGTCCTCAGAAGGTATTGCCTCAGTAGAGGGTCAAATCATCCCTAGACTAAAGGCTTACCTGGACCTACCTACAAAGCTTAAAAATGAGCCTCAAAAGGGTCACACTTTCCGAAAGCCTCCCTTCTTCATTTCTCCTTTTCTCCTTCCTGCTATCTGGAATGAAGGTGTGATAGCTGGAGCTCCCAGAACTTAGTTGCATCTTGGAACAAAGCCAAAAAATGTTTAAATGAATAGAAGAAACTCTAGCACCTAACAAAGTAAAATTATAATGCTTAGCATCCAATTAAAAATTACCACACATGCAAAGAAGGAGGAAAAATGATCCATAAGAGAAGAAAAATAAATTAATAGAAACAGATCTAGAAATGACCAGATAATAGAACGAGTGAAATGGATGGTAAGATATACGGTCAAGAAAGTAGTGAAAATCTTGAGCATGAAGAAGAAACAAATAGAACACATTTTAAAAGGCACAAATTGAGCTGCTAGAGTTAAAAAAATAAAATGTGTGAAATGAAAAACACACTAGGTGAGATTGACAGAAGATTCAACTCTGCAAATGGAAAGGTTAGTGAACATAACGATATGGCAAATAAAACTATCCAAAATGAAACACATAGAGGAAAATGTGAAAAAAATGAACAGAGGATCACTGAGTTGTGGGACAATATCAAGTGGCCCAATACATGTATAATTGAGTCCTGGGGAGGGGGAAGAATTTTTCCAAATTTGATGAAAATTATAAATCTAAGAATCTCGATGAACCTTAAGCAAGAAAAAAGAAAGAAAAAAAAACAAGAATAGAACTACACCAAGCTACATAATAATTAAATTGCTGGAAACCGATAAAAGCAGAGTAAGGAGACACATTACGTACAGAGAAACAAAGATAAGAATGGCAACAGACTTCTTGTTGGAAGTAATCCAAGCCAAAAGAAAATGAAGCAATATCTTTATTGAAAGAAAAAAATCTAATACCCAGTGAAAATATCTTTCAAACATAGAGGTGAAATACTTTTCAGACCTTCAAAATTAGAGGGAATTCATCACCAGCACACCAGCTCATAATGTTAAAAGGAATCCTTCAAGCAGAAAGAAAATGATACCAGAAGGAATTTGAATACATACAAAAGAATAAAGAATCCAGAAATGGCTACCAGGTGGGTCTTTCTTGTTCTTAAAGCTCTCTTTACAAGATACTTAACTCCTTAAAGCAAGAATAATAACAATGTATTGTGGAGCTTATAACAGATGTTGAAATAAAATATTCAGCAAAATAACCTAAAATCTACGATGGGGAAAAAAGGAAATATATTGTGGTAAGGTTTTTATATTATTCATAAAGTAATATAATATTATTTGAAGGTAGCATATGACAAGTTAAATATGTTTACCACTGAAATAAGTTAAATATGTATACCTAAAGTAATCACTGAACAAAAATAACAATACACACACACACATACACAACCAAAGAAGTATAGTTGATAAGTCAAC
The DNA here is from genome assembly GCA_963575035.1 of Avahi laniger. Taxonomy (NCBI): domain Eukaryota; kingdom Metazoa; phylum Chordata; class Mammalia; order Primates; family Indriidae; genus Avahi; species Avahi laniger. The sequence continues at coordinate 2,744 of CAUYSK010108123.1, forward strand.
ATAAGGGTAAAATGTAATGATACATATTACTCAATTAACCCAAAAGGAAAGAAGAAGAAGAGAAAAAGGCAACTAAGAAGAGATGGGCCAAATAAAAAAAGTGTTAAGATAATAGAATTAAACTCAACCATATTAATAATCATACTAAATGTAAATTGTCTGAATTCACCAATTACAAAGTGGTGATTGTCAAACAGATGAAAAAGCAAGACCCAATTATAGAGTGCCTACGAGAAACCCACTAGACACTCATGAAACCCACAATAGGTATAAAGACACAGGTTGATGAACAGTAAAAAATATAAAAAAGGATATACTATATTAATACTAATCAAAAGAAAGTTGGAGTAACTATACTATTAACAGACAAAATAGATTTAAGAGAGACTAATATTACCAGGAGTAAAGAGCGTAGTTTCATAATGATACAGGGGGCCAATTCTTCAAGAGTTCATAATAATAATCTTAAGTGTTTATTTAGCTAATGTATGATGTAAAAACTGATAGAACTGCAAAGAGAAATAACAAATCCACAATTATAGTTGGAGACTTCGACATTACTCTTTCAATAATTAATAGAAGAAGACAGAAAATCAATAAGGATGTAAAAGATCTAAACAGCGTTATCAGTGAACTTGACATTTATAGAACACACCACCCAACAACAGCAGAATACACGCTCTTCTTAAGAGAACACAAAACACTTACCAAAACAAAATATGTTTTGGACAATTGACAAATGTCAATAAATTTTAAAGAATTGAAATCCTACAAAATATATTCTCTGACCACGAAGGAATTAAATTAGAAATCAATAACAGAAAGATGCTTAGAAAAATCACCAAAGCTTTGGACACTAAACAACACACTTCTAAATAATCCATTGATTAAAGAAGAAATCATAATGGAAATTTTAAAATGTTTTAAGCTGACTACAGTGAAAACACAGCATATAAAAATGCAGTTAAAGCAATGGTTTGAGGGAAAGGCATAGCACCAAGTGCTTATGTTATAAAGCAGAAAGGTCTAAAATCAATAACCTCAGTTTCTACCTTAAGAAACTAGAAAAAAGAAGAGAAAAATCCAAATTAAGTGGAAGAAAGGAAATTATAAACAGCAGAAATCAATAAAATGGAAAACATTAAAACAATAGAAAAATCAATGAAACCAAAAGCTGGTTCTTTAATAAGTCAATAAAATTGATAAACATCTAGCCAGACTGATCAGGAGAAAAAAAGAGAAAAACACATACTACCAATATTAAGGATGAGAGATAAGACATCACTGTAGATCCTATGGAGATTAAAAAGATAACAAGTGAATATTTTCAACAACTTTAGGCCAAGAAATTTGGCAACTTAGGTGTATTTGAAAATTCTTCAAAGGATATAAGCTCTTTCAAGAATAAATAGTTCTCTGAATAGCCCCACATCTATTAAAGAAATTATATTTTTAGTTTTAAAATTTTCCACAAAGAAAATTACAGACCCAGATGTCTTTCCCATGAAATTCTTCCAAACACCTAAGGAAAATATAGTACCCATTCTACAGAAACTCTTCTAAAAGATAGAAGCAAAGGAAACACTTTTTTTTTTTTTTTTGGCTAACATTATTCTGATACCAAAACTGGGTAATGACAATACGGGAGAAGAAAGCTACAGACCGATATTTCTCACGAACATGGACACAAAAGTTCTTGATAGAATATTTGCGAATATTGAAGCCAATGAAATACAAAAAGAATGACATCAAGTCCAATTGGGTTTATCCCAGCAGTACAAGGTTGGTTTAACATTTGAAAATCAGTGTGATTCAGCATATTAACACACTAAAAACAAAGACACAAGTGACCTCCTTGATAGACAGAAAAATTTTTTTGAATATACTTCAACTTCCATCCCTAATAAAGGCTCAGTAAACTAGGAACATAAAGTAGCGGCGCAGGAGTTAAGTCACGCTTAACAGTGAAGAGTCGGTGCTCGCTCTCCAAGGCCGGGAGCAGAGCAGGGATGTCTCCTGTCACCACTTCTGCCCAACGTCACACCGGAGGCCTAGAAATACAGTAAGGCTAGACAAGCAAGACAGAACAAAATAAAGTCATACACATTGCAAGACAGGGAGTAAAACCGTCCTCACACAGAGGCTGCAGTCGTCTACGTAAACATTTCTAAGAAATTTACAAAAAAGCTACTGGAACTAATATGTAAGATTCGCTAGATTGCCAGAGACGAGGTCAATTGATTTATGTTAGTAGCAGTAAGCAATTGGTTAGGAGAGATGTCTTAACGCAGTAAATACAAACTATAAAAGGAAAATTGATCAAGTGAACTTTATCAAAATTAAAACCTTTTTCTCCTTGAATGACATTTTTAAGAAAATTAAAAAGCAAGGAAAAGATAAGAAGAGAATGCGTGTAAAACGTATGTCTGACAAAGAACTCGAGTCCAGAATACGTAGAGACCACTCACAACTGAATAATAACAATGCGAACCACCCACTTAAGAAGTGGGCAAAATGTTTGAACAGACACTTCACTAAATTAAATTCTCAGCATCATCAGGCATCAGGAAAATGAGAATTAAAACCACAGGGAGATATCAGTACACACACATAGCGTGGCTAAAACTAGAAAGACTGATCCTATCAAGGGTTGGCAGTGATGTGGACCAATTGCCTCTCTCGCACTTTGCTGATGGAAACGTAACGTGGTGTAATCACTTTGAACATAGTCTGTCCGTTTCTTGACAAGTTAGACATGACACCTGCCGTATGATCCAGCCATTCCACTCTGTGCTGCTTACCCAGGAGAAAATAAAGCAATACGGTAGCACACAAAGACTTGTACGCAAATGTTCACAGCAGCTGTTCCAAAAACTGGGAAAACCCAAATGTCCATTAATAGGTGAATGGATAAACAAATTACAGCGTATTTATACAGTGGAATAGTACTCACCAATAAGAAGGAATGAACTATTGACACGACATGGGTCAATCATTATGCTGAGTGGCAGAAGCCACCCCCACAAAAGTACATACTGCATGATTCCACATATAAAAAACTCCAGAAAACGCAAACTAACTGTTCATGATAGAAGGCAGATCAGTGACTGTCTAGGACAGGAGAGGAGGGAGGGGCGGTTTACCAAGAGGCGCCAGGAAGCATTTCCAACTGATGGAAATATTTGTTATCTTGATTGTGGTGATGGTTTCATGAGTATGCACATGTGTCAAAACTTATCGAATTATGCACTTTAAATATGAGCAGTTTACTGTACGTCAATTACACCTCAGTAAAGCTGTAAAAAAACAACAATAAAGAGTCTCTTTCAGCACCTTCTTCCGTACAACTCCCCAGGACTTAGTCATTGGTGCTGCCGGGCTGCGAGGGTGACAGGGATGCCGTCTTCGCTGGCACCGTGCCCGGTTAGTGAGGCAGGGGCGAGCGCGGAGGGGCGCCTGACACTCAAAGGGACGGTGGGGACCGGCCAGAGTCTGAGCGCGCCGTCCAGCCTCTGCCTCCCTGCACCCCGGACTGCGCCAGGGCCTTCGCAGACGTGGTTCAAATCTTCACAACGTCTCTGCGGAGGAGAGGTGGTTGTGCCGTCTCACAGAGCGAACACTGAGGTCCTGAGCTGCAAACGGCCTCTCCAGGTTAAGGCTGGGGCTGGGCTGAGACCTGAACTCCAGAGGTCATGCTCTCTCTGCCCCCCAGGGTGCCAGTTTGCCCAGAAAGAGGGAACCAAGGTTGAGGAGATACCCAGACAGCCTCAAGGCCCAGGTCTGGGGGAGGCTGGCCCTGAGAGGGAGCAGAGTCCAGAACTGGACCCAGGAACAGCAGTCCCCCCCAAAAGCTGCCAGCTCCTCAGGAGTGTGTCCAGGTCCTGGCAGACCTTGGAACAGGCTGTCTTAGGAAACATGAACCTGACCTCCCTCCCAGCCAGAAATGCTTCCACAGGTGAATCCCTCCGCCCACTTGATTTCCTCTGGCACTGGGGCCCTCACTACCTCCCAAAGTGTTTACCTTAAACTATTGTCAGTTCTTCTCATCCTGAGCTGAAGGTGACCAGCTTGCCCCAGTTTTCCCAGGACTGTCCCATTTTAAAACAGAAAATCCCATATCCTAGGAACCCCCTCAGTCCCCGGTAAATTTGGGCGGTGGTCACCTTACTCATGTGTCAGTCTGCACTAGTCACTGGCCCCACTGGCCCCGGAGCAGCATGCTGAGCTACGGGCCTCATCTGTAGCCACCGCCCAGCACCCTGCAGGTGGGGGTGCCTGGTGTGTCCTCCCCAAGTCTGCACTGCCTCGAGGCAAATGCCCAGTCCTGGCCCCTCCTGCATGGGGACCACCTACACTGCTTCACCTCCCGGCCCCTCCCCGTGGGTGGCCCTGACTGTGGACAAGTGAAGCTGCCACCCTGGGGAAGGAGCTCAGCTGTGTGGCAGACAGATCTCGGCTCACGTCCCAGCCTCTGCACCTCCGCTGAGCACATTTACCCAAATGTCCCGCGCCTTAGTGCCAGCCTCCAAGGTGGGCTGAGGGCCCCAGGCTGCTGGATCACCCATGATGTGCACAAAGGGCTCCGGGTGGCCCTGGCACATGGAACTGCTCCATGAACTTTGCTTTTTGGGCCCTTAACTCTTGATGTGTGAAGCCACCACCCTGGGTTGGGCGTCACCAGTGCAGAGCCCGGTGAGAGGCAAGCTTGGGATGTCCGGGGGGGCTGGGAACAGGCTTGGGAGGACATTGGGTGAGGACTCGGTCCGCTGCCTGGACCAGGACGGCTCCTGCCTACTGTCTCCATCCCGGCCAAGCAGGATGTCCCTGTCTGCTGCACAACTTTGAGGCTGCCTGCAGCCACCGTTCTGCAAGCTGGCCAGCCCCTAGCTCCCTTGCAGGCACGAGAACTGGCTAGAACATAGACGAGTCGGCAGAAATAATTTTCCTGCCCAGTGGAGTGAGGAAAATTGGTGGCCGCCTCTGCCGCCCCGTTTTCAGTAAGGGCAGCCTGCTCACATCCCGGCAGCTGCAGCCCTGCCGCCACCTCGTGACGCTTTACAGGGAGCTCTGTGCCTGGGAACTCCAGCATCAGGGTCTCCCAGGCGTTTGACCCCAGGCCCAAGACTGCAAATTCCTCCTGGACAGGGCCTGTCTTGTCTGCAGCCCTGGTCCCTGCTCTCGGTGGAAACTTTCTGAACAGTCATGTGGAAGGCAGGCGAGGCCTGGGGCCCGGGGTCGGTTCCCACGCTACAGGCCAGCAGAGAAGGAAACTGAGCCAAGAGGGGAGAACACCGTGCCCAGGGCAATCAGACTGAGGTCTCCCGGGCCCAGGTCAGAGGCCTGACCAGTGGCTGTCTTGACATCGGAGGGCCTTACCGATCACCAATGCCTTGACCGGTGCTGTCCTGAGTGGGAGCCAGAAGAGAAGGGGACATGGGCCCACTAAAAGGGCCACAATCGGGTTGGCAGCCACTGAAGGAGGGGATGAGGAGGGCAGGCGAGTCCTGGGGAGTGGAAAACAGGGCTGCAGACGAAGGTGGGGCCGTGCAGACCTGGCCCCTGCCCTCCACCATTCTAGGGGCCCAGGATCACGTGAGCCTCTTTTTTATCAGAATGTTGCCTCCTGTTTTGAGCGGGAATGAAGGCCAAAGAGGCTGAGTGTGCATGCCTGTGGGTGGAGAAGCAGAGGGGCAGAAAAGCCCCAGCCTCTGCCAAGAGAATATAAGTCGTATCTGAGACTCGAGTGAGCCCACAGAAGGCCTGGATAGGATGTGTCAGGCAGTAGGGAGCCATTATAGGAGGGGGACAGGGTTAAAAGGGTATTGGGGACCCTTCCCAGGGTCCAGAACAGACATGATGGCAGGTTTCAGAGAGAGGGGGGAGGGATGAGGGAGTTTCTGGGCCAAGAATGGAGGGTGTGGGCGCCTGCCCAGCCCCAGGCACCCTCAGCCCACTCTTCAGCCCAGCATAACAACTCGAGACTGCCTTGGCCTCCACCATCAACCCATAGCACACAGGGCAGTGCCAGGAGAGGGGTTAGGGTTACAATCAGGGTTAGGGTTAGGGTTGGTATTGGGGTTAGCGCTGGAGTTAGTGCTAGGTTTGGGGTTGGTGTTGGGGTTAAGGTTGGGGTTGCGGTTAGGGTTGGGGTTGGAATCAGGTTAGGGTTGGGGTCAGGCTTGGGCCATTTCAGAGACGCCCTGCTGCCTTCGGAGGGCAGCTCCAGCCTGACCTGCAGCGGATCCTGGAGTGCAGGTTATAGTGTCTGTTAGGTGGGAGGAGGAAGAAACCTCTGAATTGCCCCACAGTCCCTGGAGCTCACACTCCAAGAACCTTGTCTCATCCTAACCTAAGGGGCCACTGGGAAGGGAAGGCCAGAGCCTAGCCAGCAGGACTGGCTGATTCTGGAGTCCGAGGGCACAGGAGCGGCTGGATTCCCACCCTGCGTGTGTGCAGGAGCTCCGCACTCAACGACCACGCACCAGCCTGCTGCTGCCCTGGTCTAGGCAGCCACGTGGCATCACATCATGCTCCTCCAGTCTTCCTTCCGTTCATTCACTCATCCATTCATCGGCTGGTTCTACAACTTGCCCCAGCACCAGGCTGGTTCCTGCCCCTGCCCCCGCCCCTCAGGGTAGAGGAGCATACATTCCAGCTGGGCAGATTGACGTACACACAGACAAATAAATCAGACAGCATTGGAGAGAAGTGAGAGCCACGCAGAAAATAAAACAGGGTAATAGGATTGAGAGATTGGGATGGTCAGCAGAGGCCCGAAGGAGGGCAGAGGCTGGAGACAAGGGGCCTACACAGCCCCAGGGCACAGGCCCCATACCCTGCCCTTTCATCCCTTCTTCTCATGGCCAGTGGAAACCCCACCTCCTCCAGGAAGCCTGCCTGGTGCTCCAGGTTCTGCTGCACTGACTGCACCAGCCCATGTTGCAGGGCTCTTCACATTGCATCCCCTGGAACCCCCTCAGAGACACCTAGAGGTTGGTCCTTGAGAGGCAAGACTTGAATGGGAGCGACCACCCGACCAGGTCAGCCTCCTACTTGCTAATTGGCCTTAGGCAAGGGACTTCTCCCAAAGCCTTAGTTTCCCCATCTGCAAAAGGGGGCTAGTGCCACCTCTCCACAGGGCCATTACAGGGATTATCCGTGACCCAGAGTCAGTGCCCACTCTCTCCCTCCTTCTGATCCTCAGTGGGCTGGGGTGGGAAGGAGGAAAGAGAGGGGTTGGAGGGTGGGGACAGGAGGCGGGTGCAGAGTCGGGGAGGGGCTCTCCTGGGGCCTTCCCAGGCAGGCCCCAGCTGAAGTCTGCAAGCTGCCTGAGCTGAGGCAGGAGCCGCCCCCACCCCTCCTGCCCCTCCCCCGCCTCCCCAGCCATCTGCAGCGTTGGCAGCAGCAGCACCAGGGCGGGCGGCGAACATTCTGGCACCATCTGAGCAGGACCAGTCTTTGGGGAAGGGCCGCAGCCCAGGAGGAGGAAATGTGGGCAGAGCCCCGACATGGATGCTCTGTCCCACATCCCCCATTAGTGTTTGTCCCCTTGGGGCCTGGGGAGGGCAGGGACATTGGGGCTGGCAGGCTGGGCCCCCACCGCTTCTCATGGACTGCCTCCACTTCTGTGCGTGTCCTAAAAGGTATCAGAACCCAAGAGGCCAGGAGTGGAGGTCACGGAACCTGCCCCTACTCATGATGGGGAAACCAAGGCCCCCAGAACAAAGGGACCAGTCCCATAGTGAGCCAGTGACCAGGCCTGGACAAAGCTCTCCCCCTGGGTAGGACTGGGAGAGCCCGAACCGTGAGCTGCCACCTCTCATCTTGTCCGGGCCGTAGCCCGATGTACCTGCAGGCAGAAAGGCCGTCCTCTGACATTTACCCTGTCGGTGGAACTTGGGACCCTCCCTGCCCTCTCTCCATTTGCTACCCAATAATGTCCCTGCGCCCAGACAGGGAGAAGGGAGAGGACTGCCTGACACTAAATGGTCCAGTTGGCTGCTGGTTCTTTCTTCTTGTGTCTCCTCTTTCTGGTTGTTCTCTCTTCCTGGCTGTCAGTGCCTTTTCTCGGCATGTCCCTGTGCCTGAATGTAGCAATCTGCTCTCCTGATTAAATGAGAAAGTAGGAACTGCAAAGCAGGCAACATATAGACTATAAGGATAGTGGTGATGGTAGCACAACAGTGTGAATCTACTTAATGGCACCAAATTGTGCTTTAAAGTGGTTAAAATGGTAACTTTTATGCATATTTTTCCCACAATTTAAAAAAAGTAAAAAAAAAATAAGGTATTTATTGGCAGCTTCTTCTAATCTGCCAGTGCCTGGAATGACATCAACACGTGTGGACTCCGAGCCTGTAGGTCCCGAAGGAGGTCAGGAGTGAAGTGTATGTGCTCTGTGACCTCTCCTCCCACCACTTGGACCCTTCCGCCTCCCCAGCGCGCCTCCTGGGGTTCACAGGCTGGCTGCGTTGAGCTGGCCGGGGCGGAAGACTCTCTGACATCCTCAGGACTGACCCTTGCTCTTTCCGGAGGAGGCTCAGGCCTGGCCTGGGCCATCAGAATCGCCCTGCCCAGTGCCTTCAGGAGAGGGCACGGTTCACACTACGCCCTTCCCCAGGGCGGGGCTGGGCAATCCTGGGGCCCTGCTAGGGCGCAAGGACAGGAGTGCTCCAGCTGGGGGACCGGCAGCAGCACTGACCCCACCCCACCCCAGGCCACCTTCTCGTTCTGAGAGCTCCCTGGGGAGAAGGCAGCCCCTTTGTCATGACTTGGCTGTCCTGGGCCGGGTGCATTGAGTCAGACAGGGAAGGAAGGCAGGGCGGCTACCTGCGGTGATGGCTGATGACGGGGCAGGGCAGGGGCGGGGAGAGGGGTAGTTGCAGTTTCCTCATCTGTAAACTGTGAGCTCCATGAGGGCAGGAACTTGGTTCCACTCACTCCTATATCCCTAGGGCCCAGAGCAGGCCTAGTTGGTTCACAGTAGATGTCCAGTAAATATTGAGGGATTGAATGAATGCGTGCATGAATAGGCTGGCAGGTTAGGACTGTCCTGGGCTTTACTCCAAGTTCTCTTCATGCATTCATTCCCTCATTCATTCATTCCTCCAGCCTGAACACATTGCACTCATTCATTCATGCGCCCCGCCATTCATGTACGCACGGGTTCATTCATTCCCTGCCCCAGCGCCAACCCGTCCCCGGCTCCCGTGCACACGCGGGGTCCCGCGCCCCTGCAGCCCCGCGCCCGCCACGTGCGCCCCGGCTGGGCGCTGAGCCGGGAAGCGCTGAGGCAGCCGCGGCTGCGCGGGGCCGGGGCTGGCGGGGAGCCGGGCTGGGGGCGGGGGGCGGGCGCTCCCTGCGGGAAGCCGGGCGGGGTAGGGGGAGCCCCGGCCGCGCCGGCTCCGGGCGCGCTCGGCCTCGGAGGGGAGAGGGCAGCGGCGGCGGGACCCGAGCGCGGCGGCGGCGGCGGCGGCGAGCAGCGCGGCTGCCCCGGGGCCATGTGGACCGGCGGCCGCCGCCCGGGCCGGCTTCGCCGGGCGGTGAGTACCTGCGAGCCGGGAGGGCACAGCGCGGACACCGGCGCGGAGGCGGGGCGGGCGCCACCCACGCCTCTGGGCGGTCCCTGCTTGGCGCCGCGAGCTGCTGGCCCCCCGCCCCCCGCTCCGATCCCGCGGCGCCCCTCCGGGGCCGGTGCGCCCGGACGCCGCCGTGCATGCCCCGCCGGCCCCGGAGGAGCGGCCCGGGCACCGGGATGGGCACTCTCGGGCGGGCGGGGGCGCTCGGTGCGGCGCGCTGCCCTGCCCCCGCCACTCGGCCGGCTGGGAGCGCCGGTCCGATTTGCGGGCTCGTCGCCCTAGCACGCGTGTTTCTGCCGCTGGGGGTTGGGGGGACGGGGACCCAGGGCGAGGCCTGAGCGTCTGGCACCCGCCGCTGTCCCGGGCAGGTCACGAGGGTGCAGGCAGGCCTGGTCCCGCCCTGCGTCAGGGGCAGGGCCCGACCCCGCTCGGGGAGGCCGGAAGGAGGCTGGGCCGGGGGCCGGGTTGCGGAGCGCTCGCCGTGCGTGGGAGCGCGCTAGCCCTGGGCGCTCTAAGTCTCATTCAGTACCTCAGAGCTGATACTGTCATTCTTCCCAATTACAGACGAGGAAACTGAGGCTCAGGAAGGTGAGGGGCTCGCCCAAGCGGCCCAGGTGGCACTCTCGCCCTCCCTGAACCCCAGCACAGTTGCAGGGGAGTTGCTGCCCTAGCGTTTCCGCTTCCTGCCTGGTTTCGGGGTGTTTCCTTCCTCGTCTGTGCCCCACCCTATCCCCAGTGTGGTTCCTCTAGGGCAGGAACAGCGTGGGCGACATCCTGGAGACTCCCGAGCCAACAGAATGGGAGCAGAGTGGGCACCGGGGCGCGAGTGGGGGGCGGCTGGCCTGCAGAAGGGGCCCTGGGTGGCCAAGGTCGGCCCAGCAGGGCAGAGCAGGGGCCCAGGCCTTGGGGCATGGGTGGGACAGGGTCTTCATGGGCCTGGCTCCTCCTAGGCCACAGTGCCCTGGGTCTCTGGGGGCCATGGACAGGTCCTTTCCCTTCTCCCGGCCTCAGTTCCTCCACCTGCCAGGGGCAGCAGAACCCCGTCCCATCCTCGCCAAAGGCCAGGCTCCAGCAAGGACTGGAAGAAAGCCCCTTACACGCTGTGGCGTGCCACCCTGCCAGGCTGGGCATGGCCCTGCCGCCTGGGGAAAGTAGCCATTGGGGGTGGCTACGCCTGGCATCTGTGACGCCCAGGGCGGAGAGGCGGCAGCAGGGCCCTGGCAGCATCCTGCAAACCCTTAATTTTCCCGACTCTCACTATAATCAGGGCCGCCGGAAGAGCAGACACGGTGGCAGATGCAGCTCCTTCCCGGCTGCTCAGCTCGCAGGCGCCGAGCGAGGACCCTCCCAAACTATTGTCTCGTATTTATAGATTCCTGCGCTCTGCATTTGGCTCATCATCAAAACCTGGAGCTGTTCGCACCTGGGACGCTGAGTGGGGAGGGCCAGGGCTGCCTGGAGCCTCCGGCCATAGAGGGAGTTTTCCACGGGCTGAGGAGTAGAGAGTGGGATGTTTGTCAGGTCTGGGGAGGGGAAATGAGTCTCAAGCAACCCGGTAGATGACCTCCGATCCACTCGGTAAGACTTCTGGGCCCAGGGTCTGGCCCGCCTAGCTGCCGCTGGTAGAGCACCTACTGTGTGCGGGGCAGCGTTAGCATGTTCAGCAGCATCTCTCCAGCAACGCCAGGAAGTGGTGCTCCCTCTCCGTAGGGACTCAGTGGTGTTGAAGCGTGGATGGATGAATGGCTGGAGGGAAGGACGGTCGTCCATGAATCCATGGCTTGTTGCAGACAGCCCACAAATAGGGGTCTCCCAAATCCCCGGAGGTGAGGCCAGTGGGCAGAGTAGGAGTTGAGCAGGTAGAGGCGTGTTAGAGGAACTTGGGCCACGGGCTGGAGGTGAGGGGAGAGTGCAGTGCGTCCCAGGGTCAGAAGAGGCTCTGTCCTCCTGGAGTGTGGAGGGCAAGGGCAAGGCTGTGGAGGAGGGGAAAGGTGGCTCTTCCCCTCAGAGGAGGTAGGGATCCCTGGGACAAATCGGAGGGTGACCCCAAAGCTCACTGTGTTGATCCAAACTGTCCCCAGGGGTCCTCTCCTGCCTCCCCCTCCTGTCCCAGGGCTGCTCGCTAGCCTGGCGGAGAGGCCTGGACAGGGGTCTGGAGTCCTGGATTCCGTTCCTCCTCTGCCATTGATTTACCGTATGACCTTGGGCAAGGCCTGGCCCCTCTCTAGGCCCCAACGTCAGGGGCTGTGACTTGCTGTCACAGTCAGGGGAGTGACTACCAGACAGTGGCCTGTGGTAGGAGAAGCTGACCAGAGGTGCCTCTGCTGGTCCAGTCATTGTAGGAATGAATGAATGAATGAGTGACTGGCTAAGTGCCTAGACTCTTCATTCACCTACCGTACTCTCCCTGAGCACCCACTCTGTGCTGCTTACTGGGGTCACTGAGGTGAACCTGACACAGACCTTGCCCTTCAAGAGTTCACAGTCTGCTGGGAGACATGGATCCTGCCAGTGTGGCAGGTATTAGGAGGTGCTGGGGACCTTCTCTGTCCCACCCCCACCCCAGCCAGGAAGGAGACTCAGAAGTGGCCCCAGCCCCAGCATGCCATGAGTCTGGAGGACTCTGGGGGCTTCCTGCATTGGGATCAGCCAGGGCCCCCCTCTGAGCCCGGCTGGGGAACTGTAGTTATGGTTCAATCAGCAGGCCCTGGACCAAGTCAGGGACGGAGTGGGGTCAGGCCTGGGCCCCACCTGGGGAAGACAGACCTGGAAACCCGCAGTCATGCCACAGGGCGGTGCATGCTGAGTTGAAGAGGCACGCGGTGGAGAAGCCATGTGGTGTGTGGAAGGGTGGGTGGAGGAAGGAGGATGTGTGGAAGGGTCGCTTGCAGCAGGGCAGAGCAGTGGACGGATGGATGGAAAGCTGGAGGGTAGACGGATGGAAGGGGAGATTAGTGCATACAAGTGGTGAGGTAGTTGGGGACGCATGGGCAGACGTATGGAAGAGCTGATGTGGATACAGGACTATGTGGCTAAAGCAAGATGCTGGTGGATCCGTGGGTGAGGGGGCTGGATTTCTGGTGCATACGGGGGATTGACATGAATGGATGGATGGTTGGGTAGACGTCAGTGGGTGGATAAAGGGCTGGGGACCGATACAGGAGTACATATTGGAGGGTGGATGAACACAGGCATGGGAAATGGATAGAGGTAATGCATGGACGCTGGGCTAGATGGGTGAGTGCTTGAATGTGCATCAGTAAGATGATGGATCTAGGAATGGATGGATACGGGAAGAGTGGACGGATAGGGGAATGAGTGTGTATTGATGAGTGAATGGAGGCAGGCCTGGAAGGGTGGACGTGTGCAAAGGACACACGTCAATGGACAAAGGCATGGACACAAATGCAAGTGACAGAGGGGCGAGTGCATGGACGATGGGTGGGTTCGTGGATGGATACAGGACGAGAGGATGAGTGGATGGATGAGTACATGTCAGCAGATGGCAGATACGGTGGCGCATGGATGGTACACACAAGCGTGTGAGCAGACGAATGGGTATAGCAGTGGGTGGGTGGAGGACAGTTGCTTGAATGGGTGGAGCTCCAGGCCACGCGCGCCTCGGTCTCCCAGATGCCGCTGTCTTGCTCACATGCCCCTAGTCCCTCTGGTTCAGAGCTGGTGTACTGAGGGGACACAGGGCTGGGAAGGGGGCCAGCCTTGCTGACTCAGACCCAGAGAATGAATCCCACCTTGAGGGTTTCAGGGGGGAAACCAACACAAACTGAGGCCATTAGCCCCTGCAGCTCTGCGTTGCCCTGGAAGGCATGTTCAGCATGGATGAAGCAGCTATGCGGCCTCTGCTGAGAGGAGCGGCCAGCGGGGGTCCCACGGGGTCTTCCTTGCCTGGGGAGTGCTGGGGCAGAACTCAGGTGCCAACGCTGGTGGCACAAAGTGTGCGCAGGTGCTAGGGACCCGGAGACAGCTCAGACATGCAGCTGCCCTCGGGGACTCTTGGGCCAGCGTGGAGGTAGCCAGAGGCAGCAGGGCAGCAGGGTTGAGAGCACAAATGTGGGAATTCCCAGACCCTCAGCATCCTCATCTATAAAAGGGTCATAGTAATCGAACCTTCTGTGCAGGGATGGGGGAGGGGTGGGGGGGCTGCACAGCTGCTGGCGTTTTCTACAGAGCCTGGGTGTGACGAGCCACGGCGTTCCCCAGTGACACTGCAGAGCCCAGTTTTCTCCTCCATGAGGTGGGGTCACCGTTCCTGGCTCAGAGGGCTGCGGGAGAATGGAGTGAGGTGATGCTTGGCGCTCTTAGTGGCTGCCCAGCCCCTGCTGCCCTGCCCACCCTGCAGGGTCCCACCAGTACCCTGTGGCCTGGTCTTCCCGGTCCAGCCCAGCAGACGGCGGGCAGTCCCATGTTCCTCTCCGGAGCTTTCTGCCATGGGAGCCGGGTGGGGCCAGGTGGCAGTAGAGAGGCCACGGGTGTCTGGACAGGAGGCGAGCGTGAGTGCATTACCTTTGGGGTCCCCATCCTGGGTCTGCCACGCTGAGCCAGGTGACCTCCAACGAGTCACTTCACCTGGGACTCCGCTCCTTTTAGCATAAAATAGTGTCTGTGATGGTCCTTCCTCACGGGGTGGGTGAGGATTTGGGGTGAGAATGTGCTTGCGCCCCCAGCACGGAGCTGGGCACTCAGGAAGGGCCCAGCAAGTGGGACTGAAACAGACGAGTCAGGAGACAGGGCCTGCCGCACCAGAGGCTGGGAAGCCCTTTCGGCAGAGGTAGCCCAGGCTGCCGCGAGGTGCACGGGCCCAGGCACCTGGCAGCCAGCAGGTTGTTATGGCAATGGAAACTTGTCTGATGCAGCCTGACACTCTGGGAGTGGCTCAGAGGACTAGCTGGCCAGGGCGACCCGGAGCACCCCTGTGGCCACACACACCACGGTGATGGACAAATTAGAGTCCCAATGCTGGTGAGTCCTGAGGTCCTACTAGGTACCAGGCTTTGTGGTCTCATCACTTCCTACCACTGCCTGGGGGCTGGGTACTGCTCCGTCCCCACTTGGTAGATGAGCAGGGGGTGTGGCTTGCCCAGGGCTTGTTGGAGTATTGGAGAGGGGATTTGAACTTGGATCTGCCAGCCTCCAAGTCTCATTCCCACTGGTGATGGGACGGCCTCTGCCGAGAGGGGGTTGTCCGGGTGTAGAGGGGCGACTGTAAGGACTGCAGGGAGAGCCTGAGATCCCTCCCCTGTGTCCTCAACCCGTGTCCAGTCCAGAGTAGGCCCCCACCAGGCTGGGGATGCTTGTGAACTGACAGCCCGAACCTGTGATATCCTTCATTCATTCCTTCAGGAACTTCTTCTTTATTTATTTATTTATTTATTTTATTTTTTTAAAGCCAGTCAAATTTAGCAGTGGGGGGTTGAATACCAACTTCAGTGACACTAGTGTTAATAAGTTCTGATAACCCACTACCATCCGACCAGCCCTTCAGGAACTTCTTGTTGAGCGTCTACTATGTGCTGGACCCTATGCAGAGAGCCAGAATACAGTGAAACTTATATACTAGTGGGGGACAGGTAAGACAACAAATGATTGCAAACACGTTAGTTATAGCTGGGGGCCACGTTATGAGAAGGGCAGAGTGACAGTCTTCCTGGCAGAAGGAACAGCAAGTGCAAAGGCCCTGAGATCAATAGAGCTTAGTACATTTGGGAACCTAATAGAAATTCCTTTGCCGCGTGGGGAACACAGGGGCGGCAGAGTAGCAGAGAGAGACTCTTGGCCACTGTCAGGGCCTTGCAGGGTATATGAAAGTGTGACATTGTCTCGTCACTTGGTCTATGATTTTAAGAGATTGTACTGGCCATGCTTGTAGGATGAACCAGACTGGACCAGCATAGAGTCAGGGGCCCCAGAGAGGGGTAATCGCAGGTGTCCAGGTGAGACATGGTGGCCTCTGCGACCAGCAAAGTGGGGATGGCAGGAGGTGATCAGGTTTGAGAGAGGCTGAATCGTTGGGATCTGGTGGTCAGGTGGGGGCGGGGAAGAAGCAGAGGGAGGCATCTAGGTGGCTCCTGTCCCGGTCTCAGGCAGCGGAGCCCGCGGTGGCACTGCTCTTGGAGGTGTAGACATTCCATCAGGGATGCCGTGGGGCACCCAGAGGGGTGTCCGGTTGAGCCCAGAAGAGCAGGGGTCCCAGGCATTTGATGCGAGACGTCTAGACAGGGCCCGGCTGCACTGCTGTGAGCCGGCATTGCCAAGGAGGGCCTCGGCTGTGCTCCAGGCGGCCCCGGGGGCCAGCGCCAGGAATGGTGGCGCATGCCAGTTGGCCAGCCAAGGGCCTGGGGCTGCCACCCCCTAGTGAGCCTTCCTTTGGCTCCAGTGCCCACAAACCTGCATCCTAAGAAGGAACTCCGCCTGGAGCCCTGGCGCCCTATGAGGTACTGGGAGCAGGCGTGTCTTCCTTCACACAAAGGAAGGAGAGTCCAGGTCTGGCTCTGGCCCTTCTCTGAGTTAATCTCCCCTACTCCACTGCCCATCTAACTAACCCTGGGCCCCCATGTGCCAAAGGCTCTTGCCTCATAGCATTAGCAACTACTGTTTCTCACCTTATCCCCGTGTATCATCGAGGAATTGCATGTAGCTGCTATCAAGAGAGACTGTAAATAGCTATGGCGTAAGCAAGACAGAGGGTTATGTCTTTCTGAAGTTAAAGAAATACCAGAGGCAGATGGTGCAGGGCTGGTGTGATGATTCAGTGATCATCAGGGATCCAGGTTCCCTTTGTCTTTCTGCTCCTCCATCCTTTATATATGGCTTCTGTCACATTTTGTGAGATGTGGTGCATCTCATGGTGCAGTATGGCTGCCACAGCTCCAACCATCACCTCCATGTTCTAGAGAAGAAGCAGGAGAATGGGGAGAGGGAGCAAAAAGGGCACAGGCAAGCTGTCTGATCTCTTTTATGGAGCTCTCCCAGCAGTCACATCCAGCAACTTCTGTTTTAACTCATTGGCTACCTCTTGGCTGCAAAGGCTGGGTACTTGCATCCCAAAATGAAATGAGGGTTCTTTAGTAAGGAAGAATGGGAGCACAGCAGAGAGCCAGTGATCCCCACCACACCCTCCCTCTTTGCTGGATTGCTGCAGTTCCGGTTTCCCCTCCTGCAGGCCCTGTGCTCACTGTCTGGTGGCCATGTGGCTGGCTGTGTGCTGCCTGCCTCTCCGTGTCCCTGCACCCAGCAGAGGGGACTTGCGAGTGGGAGCGGGTGAGACCCAGCCAGGGTCCTGTACAGCGCAGGAGCTCGTTCAGTGTGGCCTGCCTCCCCAGGCGGAGCCTAGGACATGACCTTCTCTTCTCCAGCACTTTCTAAGCCCGAAGCTCAGCTCCTATTTAGTGAGGATCAATTTGGGGGCGGGAAGCTGACAGGACCTGCCGCTGGATGGATGGGCAGGCAGGCATTTGGCCAATCACCCTGACCAGTGAGGGGCGGGCGGCATGCCCCTGAGCGGCACGGGGATCCCAGCCCCATGGGAGAATAGGCGCATCGGTGCTCTCGGAGAAGCGTGACCCCAGACTGACGAAGGAGGATGCTCTCCGGGCCCAGCTCCCAGGCACGGGGGCCTGAGCCTGCCAGCCCCGGGCAGGATGGCCATGGCTCCCTTGTGGAGCCTGGGGCGGGGACCCCCATCGAGGAAGCACACAGGCAGGACCCTCGAAGCCGCAGGCCAAGCCCCAGCCCAGGGCGGAGCCCCGAGGGCAAGGCCTCTCACCCCAGCAGAACAGCATGGCCCGGCCAGAAGGCCTGGGTGTCACCAGGCCAGCCGCCCGCCCCAGAGCCCCTGAGCCCTGGCAACAGGGCTGCCGTGGGCCCCCTTGCACGCCTAGGCCGCCGGCGTGAGGCCAGACTGCCCTTCTCCAGATTCCTGGATGAGGTCACCGTGCGGGTGCTGGACCCCGCGACCCTGGAGGCCCTCAGGGGGTCCCGAGGCCACAGCCCAGAGCCCTCCTCGGATAAGCAAGGCCCAGGCCTGGCCCAGGAGGCCCACGCCGGAGCTGCATCCCGGGAGGAGAAGGACCCAGCCCCGAGCCCCCAGCTTTCCTCCCAGGCGGCAGCTGAGGCTGCGCTCGGGGTGGAGACCAGCGGGCCTTGCACGGGGAGCAGCCGGCACGGAGGCCACGCTGCCTCCCCCCGGAGACCTTCAGGCTGGGTGAGTCTCAACCCCGGACCGTCACCTAGCAGGCAGCTTGGGTCCTTCCCTCCCCGTGCGCCATTTCCCCGCAAGCCCTGGCCGAGCCCTCCGAGTCCCCTCGTCACGCCCCCTTTGTCACATCTGTAACGGGAAGGCCGTAAGTGCCGAAAGAATGAATCTCTGAGGTGAAATTTCTGGCTTTGGGACAGGCAGACTATTTCTGGACCAAGCACACATGAGCAGACAGTAACGATAATGACAACATCACCACCCGCATTGGCAGGGCCCTTGGCAGTTCACCACGGGCTTTCCTGTGACTGTCCCTGTAAATTTCAGAGCCTCAGACAACTCCACGCGAGGTAGGATGTCACACTGTCCTGTCAGGACCAGGCGGGCTGATGTCTTTCACAGCTGCCCCCATTTCGTGGAGGTGGAAACTGAGGCTTGGAGGGGTTGCTGCTTGCCCCAGGTGACACGGGGAGCCCGAGCTTGGCCTGCAGGTCTCTCTCCTCAGCACCCCCACACTCACTCGCTGCTGCCCTGGCCGGTCCCGTCTCCAGGAGCAGTCGGCGGGTGGGCAGCTCCGGTCACTGAAGCCCCACCGGCCTTTTCCCGGTGGCTCTGCCGTGGGCAGCTGGGCCTGGGGCTCCGGGGGGACTCTCATCTCGAGGGTCAGCTGCCTGCTGTGTGGCTCTGGATAGGTCGCCCCATCCTCATTGGGCCTCAGTTTCCCCGGCAGTGAAAAGGCAAGAATGGTGACACAAGCAGCTAATAAGCACGGTGTCCCCAGCCTCCTCCACACAGAGTGGTGGTCCGGTCCCCCGCCTGTCTGCTGCTCTGGGCTCTGCTCGCCCCGCAGGCCTCACTCTGGGAAGTGCCAGGCCCCTGGGTGACGCTGTCCCAAGGCTCCTGGCATGTGCCTCTCGGGGCTGCCAAGCAGCACAGGGCCTCGGGCCCGCGGGGGCCCGGCAGTGGTGGGGAGGGTGGGCCTGGTCGGGAGTGTCTCACGGAGGACCTGGCCTTCACTCCCTGGAGCAGGAGGTGGCATCAGCCCTGGCAGGCGGGGCTGGGCCTTACCCGGCACTGGAGGCCCCACGTGCAGACCTAACTCTCCTGCAACCCGCCCCACCCCACCCCCCGGGACCGTACCCCGTGGGGAGCAGCGACTCAGCCCCTCCGCTCCAGCCTCAGATGCAGCAAGCCTGTGACAGTGACCCTGGGATTGGGCTCGTTTTACCCACCAACCCGGGAGGCCCAGAAGCCTGAGCGCCGCAGGGTCCTAGCGGGGAACCCGGGCCAGTCATGTTCCCCTCAGAGTCTTCTTGGGGTGGGGGCCGGGAGGAGGGAGAGTCAGAGGTAACTGGCCACAGGGCCCTGCCTGAGGTGGGAATTCAGCCACTGGGATGGCGACGGTGATGAAGATGATGATGGCGGCGCCTCTTGGGGGCTTGTCTGTTGATCTCAGTACCTACCGTGTGCCTCCTGCCCTCCTGGGCCGGAGGCCTGTGTCGCCGCAACGCTTCCTGTCCTGTGGTTGTTGGGGAGTTTTAGGGAAGCAGGGCAGGCCCCCAGCTTCAAGTCAGCAACTTGAAGGCCCTTTCTAGAGAGAAAATGCCTGGAGTCCCACCAGTAACCACTTCGAGAGGAAGCTGCTGACCAATGGAGGTCCTGGGTCCTGGTCCTGTCTCTGTCCTGCCTGGCTGAGTGGCCATGGGAGAGTCCCTGGTCCTCCCCTTCACTGTTCAACAAACGAGAGGCCCTCGTAGAGGTCTCTGAGAGGCCCTCGTAGAGGTCTCTGGGACTTCCAGCTGTCACAGACTTGGGATGGAGGTTCATTCATACTACAGTGTGAATGACTCCAGCCAGTCTTTTCCTGGGAAGAGAGCAGGAGGCACATGGCCAGGGTCACAGCCCCGGATGAGGTTATGACAATACCCTCATGCCAGTCTGCAGTGCTGCAGCTGGATCCCGGCTGAGAGGCTGTCCAGCTGAGTGACCTTGACCAAGTCACTCTGCCCTCCTGGCCTCGGTGTCCCCATTGGTAGGGCAGCTGAGATATGGATGGAGCCTCTCCTGAATGAGGGACCCCCAGGGTGCCTCTGGAGGGGACAGCTGCCTCGCAGCTCCCCTGACTGTTGCCATGCAGGAATGTGGGCCGGAGTTGCCAGATCTTCCAAAATTTTCAGTAGAAGCCAAAAATATGGATTTTAAAATGTAAACTCTCCTAATTTTTAAATGTTGGCTCAAACGTTAAAAAAAAAGCTCTCTGCAGGCCAAATACAACATGCTGGTGGGCCCGATTTAGCTCAGGGAGGCCAGTTTGCAGTCACCAGCCTAGTCCGTCTGCACCGCGCACAGGTGGGAAAGCGGGGAGGCCGTCTGAAGCCACGCGGAGCCCAGGCGCGACTCAGGGCTGGCGTGGAACCCCAAGGGGAAGGACATTCTTGGCCCCATCTGGGGACAGCCCCAAGCCAGGGCCAGGACTCAGCTCCCCAACTTGCTAGGCGACCTCTGGCAGGTGCTCCCCCCTCTCCCAGGATCAAGGCAGGGAAGCGCAGGGCTCGTCTGGTGTTTAGCTGAAGCAGGAGGGGAGCTCGCCTGCGCATCGCATCCGGCGCAGACCAGGCCCGTGGGGCTGCCCGAGGGCCACGGCGCCCAGCAGCTCTCGGTCCTCTCACCCGCGACTCCGCGACCCCAGTCTCCTGGCTGGCTCTGCCCCCCGACCCAGTGTGGCTGTGTCCTGGCCTCTCTTCTCCCTTCGGAGACCACTCCCTTGGGGACCTCACTCAGTGCGGTGGCTTTAAGTGTCACCTCTGATCTGACCACTCCCAGTCCCAGGTTCACATCGGCTGGGCCCTCCCCTAAACTCCAAACCCAAGTACCCGCCCCTTGGCGCCCCACTGGGACAGACCTGAATCCCCCTCTTCTCCCCACCCCTCTGGCTGCGGCTGTGGAGGCCAATGCGGTGTCTTCTCAGGGATTCCCTCCCTCCCACTCGCCTCCCGTCTGTCAGGGAATCCAGCCTGGCCCCCGCTGGCCTGGCGTTGTGCCCGAGCCTCCGCGGGACTCCGGGGTCCTGCGCTTGCCTGGGGTCCTGCACACCGCAGCGTGAGGGACACTCCTCTGCTCAGCCCTTCAGGGGCCCCATCCCGCTCAGGACAGAAGCCGAAGTCCTGATCACGGCCCAGGAGGCCCCCACCCAGCACTCCCGCTTCCCAGGCCCACCAGGCACCGCCCCCTCGCCCCCCTCGCCGGCTCCCCACGACTCCCTCCTGCCTCCTGCGGGCTCTGCTCACGGCCTCGCCGCCTCCCTGCGCACAGTTGCTTCCGCGCCGCCCGCCTGCCATCCTTCCTGCCATCCTTCGCGCATTAGCCCCCGGGGCACGCTGGGTGTGAGGGGGCGGTTTACGGACTTCTCTTTGCACCGTGCCTCCCTGCGCTAGAGTAGCCGCACGGCGAGCTCAGAGAGTTCTATCTAGTTTGTTCGCTGCTGAATCCCCCAGAGCAGGGCTCGGCATACAGTGAATGTTTGTTGAATGAATGCCAGAAGGCAGAGAGCAACGTGAAAATCTCATAAACGTGACCACCAGAATGAGCAATTGAGAGGCTGGCTCTCCAGAGCAGCCACAGCCCTTTACCAGCCCTGTCCCCAGGAGAGTCCCTTACACAGAGCCACCTTGTTGCTCATAACATCCTCGGACGATTTTCCATCTTTCCTTCCTAGATGAGTGATTGAGGATCAGAGAGGTTGACAGCCTTGCCCAAGGTCACACAGCTGCACAGGAGGCCAAGTCACCCCAGTGAGAGGTGTGCTCTGCCCCTCCCCCTGCTTCCCCTTGGCCTAGGCACGTTTCCTCCCCTCGGGTGGGGGAGGGGATCAAACTGAGGGAAACTAAGGAAGCCAGAGCCAGTGTGGGTGTGAGGAGGCCCCTGGGGGCGAGCGCCAGGGTTGGGGTCCTTGAGGCCAAAGGTGGGCTCATTTTCTTTTTCTTGATAGTTCCAGGACTTGGCAGGATCTGGGCACGGGCAGCCGCGCGGTGGGGCCAAGTGGTCTACAGGGAAGAGGGGCCCAGCCGTGCCCACAGGGGCTCCCTTGGGCACAGCTCTGTGCGGGTGCCATGCTGGGTACCAAGGGGGCTCGGGTCCCTCTGGCACAAGAGTGGGCTTGAAGAAGGGACACAGGATGGCATGAGATGCCGAGGGTTGTGGGAGCAGGACGGTGCTGCCCGCAGGCAGGGCAGGGGCGCGCTGGCTGGGCGCGGAGCCGCCCCGAGTTCAGGCCACGCCACCTGCTCCGTGACAGGTGGGCACAGGCAGCTGCAGCAGCTGAAGGAGAGTGGCCCTGTGGTCGGGGCTGTCATTCATGCTGTAGGTGGGTGGTCAGAGGAGGGAGGCACTAGCCATGCAGAGGGCAGGGCTGAGCACTCTGGATGCAGGGAAGGAGGTGCAAAGTCCCTGAGGCAGGAATGAGCACAGTGAGCTAGGGCCCAGCAGGGCAGCCAGTGTGGCCAGTGTGTGCTGGGGAGAGGGGCAAGGCTAGGGTCAGAGGGTCACGTGGGCCAGGTCAGTATTTACCACTCCCTCACGGAGGCCTGACTGGGGGTCCACGGTGACTTCCTCCCTCACATCTTGGGAGCACCTACTGTGTGCCAGTCTCCGTGCCCAGGTACCACAGGGAGGATGGCAGTGTGCGAAGCTGGTGAGAGCCCTGGCCCCACGTCTCCAGGCTCTTGCATGTAAACTGCTGGGGTTTGCCTCTTGGAGCCTCTGTTTTTGCATCTGTAAAATGGGAGTTATAAGATCCGCCTGGCAAAGTCTCTGTGGGGAGTAAGTGGAACGGATGTCTGTCACTGCTGCCCTGGGAGCAGGGCCAGCTGACCGAAGGGCGGATGGGCCAGGCGCCCTCCTGAAAGTCAGAATGCCGCAGAGAGCGAGGACGGAAGCAGGTGGTGGCAGGGAGGCAGTGTGCGTGGGGGTCAGCCTGCGAGGGGCGAGCATGCCGGGCCCACGTGGGGGAGACTCCGAGTGAGGAGGGAGCAGGGGCCTGGGCACAGTCCAGCGTGGCCGGCAAGCAGGGCTCCCACCAGGGTGCTGAGACGAAGGCAGCTGCTGGGCCGGCCCCCGGAGGGTGCAAGGGGAGCCGGCAGTGACTGGATGCCGGGTGTGCCGCAGGAAGGGGCAGAGTGGACTGGAGGACGGGGCCCAGCGGCAGGGAAGGGCTGTCCCCTGAGTACCCAGAGGGCTCACCTGTGCTCCCGTCTGCCCTGAGGGGAGACCCCACCCCACCATTTCACAGTGGGAGGCCTGGACATGCCCCAGGCACCACACCCTCTCCTTCCTCCTCCTCTATAGGGAGGCACCGCCTTTGGCCCAAGACCCAGCCAGCACCCCAGTTCTCCAGCCTAACAGGTAGGCCTCACCCAGCCTCAGGTGACTTTGAGCAAGCCACTTTGTGCACTGGCCTCAGTTTCCTCATCCATAAAAAGGGACTTAGGGGAACATCCTCAAGTCCTGTGGTTAGTGAATGGCACAGTCAAGACTTGTACCCTGGGCACTGGCCCCAACACCAAGTCCACTGCCCAGGGCACTGCGCCTACTCCCCTAGCCCCCGCCGGGGCCGGCCTCCCTGCTCTCCCCTCCTTGGCCACACACAGTGACGACTGCTCAACCCATGGGCATGGAGAGCCCCTCCCTGGCCAGGTGCTGGGTGGGGAAGACACAGGCCCTATCACATATGGTGCGGGACTTAACCCAATGACCACTGAATTCCCATGGAGGGCTGCATGGAGGAGGCATCCTTTAAAGGTGAGGGCAACAGCTACCCCGCAGGCACTGGGTCGCAGGAGAATTTGAAGAGTCGTAGCATGATCACAGCCAGGCTTCAGGGTCTGCAAGAGCAGGTGAAGGGTGGAGGCCGGTTCCTGGCTCTCCTGCTCTGCCCAGGCCCCACCCTCTGCCACCAAGGCAGCTCAGCCACCCCCTGCCTCCCCCAGAGTCCCTTCTAGGAGTGAAGGGGGAATTCCCAGACTGGCCTTTTAGAAGAGCTGAAACATTCAATGTAAATAATTAATGCTAGATTTTTAAAATTAAATTTTAATACATTCTTATTAATTTTAGACAAACTCCCTGGCAGGTCATTCACTGTGAGCCATTAAGGCAACTGGAGACGCCTTTGGGTGGGAAAGGCCTCTGAGAAGTGGGGTCCAGGCCCAGCTGAGCCCCTTCAGCTGTGGGGTCTCCAGGAAGCCCCCCTTGTCCCTCTGATCTTTGTTCTCCGTATCTGTAAAATGGGGACTCGTGCTCCCCTGGCAGAGCTGCCGCCAGACGCCAGTGGAAAGTGCTATGACTGTGTCAGGGGTGGGTATTGTTATTTCTGCCCTCCTGCTGAGGGGGGACTCCCAGGCCGGGGTGGAAGTGGGTCTTCTCCGCAGTTTTCGAGAGAGCGGGGCTCACTTCCTCTGCGGTCCCCTCTCCACTGAGACCTCTCAGCCCAGAGCTAATGAATGAGAATCACCGGTGCATGAATGAACACTTCGGTTTCTTGGGTTTGGTTTGATCCTGGGTCAGGTCTGACCCTCCAGTGGACGGCTCCTCCCACCCTGCGCCGGCTGGAGAGGCCAACCCTGCTGGGTGCTGGGGTGTCCTGGTGAAAGCACGGGGTTCCTCCCAGGAACTCACAGCCAGGAGAGGGAAGGCCGGCAGAGACCCGCTCTGGTGCGGTGGGATCCAGGCGTGCATTGCCCGTGTATATTGAGCGCCTGCTGTATGCTGGAATCCAGAGCGAGGAGCTCTGTCATGGGGACCCCCGAAAGGTGGGTCTGGGGAATATCGGGGTGTGGGGGACGTGTTGGCCTGCGGCAAACTCTTCCTGGCAAACTCCTTATCTTGGGGGAGAAGGATTTACAGAAGGGGTCCGCGCTTGTGGTGTTGGACAACTTTTAGAGCGTTGGGGAGGGGAGCCGCCATCCGGGCGCCTCAGGGATCCTTCGCTCTGAAATTCCTCCTCCCACCGCAGCCCCTCCGCAGCCCACCAGTGCGGAAGGGCAGCAGAGCGCCTCGTCCAGCTTCCTGCCCGCTCCTCATCCGCTCGCAGGTGAGGAAACTGAGGTCGGGAGAGCCTCGGGGAGGCCTGCCCAGCACCCGGGAAGTTGGTGGCCGAGCCTGGCCGAGGCCCCGGGCCGGGCCTTCCAGCTTGGAGCCGGCGGCCGGGCTGCGCCCTCGCCCGGCGGGGCGGTGGGGGAGGCGGCGTGGGGCCTGGACCCGAGCGGAGCGCGCTCTCGGCGGACGCGGCGGCCGATATGGGCAGTAATCAGTCTTCCCAGGTCTGTCGCGTGGTCCCCGGGCTCAGACCCCCGTCCCCCTTTAATGTCAGTCCCGCTGTTGCGGGGCGATGGGGAAAGCCCCCGGGAGCGGCCTCTCGGGGTGCTGGGGAGTCCGCCCCGAGCCCCCTGCTCCACGCAGGAAGTGCGATCCCGCCCGGGCCGCTCGCGGACCCCGCCGATCGCCGGCGCCCACAGGGTTAACGGGGGCTGGTGGGTCCCCACCCCCGGCGGGCGGAGGGGCTGCCCGGCTGCGCGGGGCTGGGCGGGGAGGGTCTCGAAGCGCCTCTGGGGCGGGTCTGCGCAAGCCCGGCAGGGAGCCCCACCGGCGAGCAGGGCGTTCAAGGGTTAATCCCTCGGGCCCGGGAGGGGCGAGCCAAGCACAGAACCCCAGAATCTGAGGGCAGCGGGTCCCTGATTGAGGAGTCTGAGGCGCTGAACACCATCACCCTCAGACCGCGTGAGTGTTCGCTTCTGCAATCCCGCACGGCCCCAATTCCCCATTCAAACATTCTGCGACTCGGGGATTCTGCGATTCTGGGGCTCAGCTTCTTCCAGGAGGGAGCGGGGGTAGGAAGGGTTAACGGGCGGGGCGGGGGGGAGCAGCGGGGCCACGGCCACCCGAGAGTTAACGGGCACTGCCGGTCCCGCTTCTCCCGGCAGCCGAGCTCGCCCTTGGCTGCGCTATCTCGCTTCCCGGGCCAGCCCGCTCCTCCGCCCGGGGGGCGTAACTCGGTTCCTGGGAGCGCAGCGGCCCGGGCGGGCTCACCTGTTACTTGGCCGCGACCCGGCGTGCCCACTGAGTCACGGGGGCCGCGGCCGGGAGCTGGGGGCGCGCGGGGCCGGACTTTGCGCGGACGGAGCCCCGCGAGGGTGCCCGGCCGCGGCCCGGCTGTGCCCGCTGTGCCCGGCTCCGCCCGGCTTGGTGGCGGAGCGCACGCCTTCTGCCTGCTGACCCTCTCGTTTGGTTTCTCGCAGGCCTCTGCCGCAGACATGGAGAAACTCAGGTGAGTGGAGCGTCTTCCGTTCCGGGGCTCGCGGGGGCCCGGGGTCGGGGGTAGGTGCCCCGGGGAGGGTCGGGGGAGGGGGCGCCACTCTAGCGCATCCCTGGGGCCCGCGGGTCGCCCGGGCGGACTGGCCCGGCCAGTGTGCATGTGTGGTGCGTGTGAGCGCGCGACGAGACAATGGGGAGCCCCGCGTGGGGGCTCCTCAGCCCGGCCCGGGCGACTGCGGCTGGAAGTGGGGGGTGCGCCACCGAAGGCCCCGCCGGCCCCCACCCCGGGCCGCACGCCTGCCCCCGCGGGCTCTTGAGACCTGCGCTGGACTCGAGCTCGTCCCCCGGGACCCTTTGGGTTTCCATTCTTGCTGTTACGCACCAGTCCCCAGCGCTGACTTCCCCCTCACCCCGCAGGTGACAGTTGCCTGCTTCGAAGCTTTTAAGTTTCCGCCCTGGGGGCAGGGGTGGGGGATGGAGTCCTCGCGGCTGGCCAGACAGTCGCGTCTTGGAGCCATTTTAGGGGAATCCCGCGACAGCGTCTAGGGAGTGTCCCCTGCGACCTCCCTCCAGATGCTAAACTTTGAGCCTCAATGGACTCCACCGGGTTCCCTTTGCGGCTGGCCGAGATCAGTCCATTTGAATATTCACGACTCCCCCCCCCTTCCCGCGACTTCCCCCGGCCACCCTGACCCCTACTTTGGTAACATCCCCCTCCTGTGTTTTCCTCCCTGAGCCTGAGCCCAGGCGTCCTCCCGCGGCCGGGTCTCAGCAGCCCCTCCCCCGGCCTAGAGGTCTCTTGCCCCTCCCCCCGCCCCCGCCCCCGCCTCGAGGCCAGAATTGGCGTCCATGGGGAGGACTGTGGATGGCACGTTCCCCCATTCCCCCGAGGGGCAGAGATCCAGCAGAGCCCAGGCTTGGCCCAGGTCGAGGGGAGAGGGGCCCCGGGCCTTACTAGCTGACCCTAGTGGAAACCCCTAGATGGGAGCCCAGGGACAGATGGGCTCATATAGAGCCCAGACTGGACACTGAGAGCAGAGCCATCTGCTGGGCCATTGAGCGGGAGTACAGCCTCCCTGTGGGTCCCTCAGCATCAGCACCAACATGTCCGCTGCTGGGAGGAGGGGTCCAGTCTCTTCGGCGGGAGGACCTCAGACCCAAAACCTGCTGTCAGTCAGCCACGCCCATCCTGTCATGGCCAAGGTCCAGGTGGGGACAGTGACGCCCAGAGAGTGGCAGCCCTGGCAGTGGTCACATGGATGACCTCAAACCCAAACCAGGCTCTGACCTCAGGCCAGGGTCCCCCCAGCACCTTACCTGGGCTGTCATTTCCCCACATGGGTTGGACTCCCTGTGGGGGAGGAGACACTGCTTAACTCTGCTTAGACTTGAGGAAAATGCAGCATTCATGGGGTGCCCTGAAGCCAAACCTAGGGGTCCCCGATATGGTTCTCTTTCTCTTCCTTCCCTCCCCTTGCCCAGCCAAGACTCTTAAGCACCCACTCCTGTGTGCCAGGCACCGGGGACAGAGATGTGGCCCAGCCTGATTGGGGGCACAGGTGAGCAGGTGAGCCAGGTGGGCAGATCAGCTGCCCGGCTGCTGAGGGTGACGGGTATTGCTTTTCCTGGTGAGCTGAGGGCTTCCCTGGGCTGGGTCAGGAAGGCTGCTGGCAGTGGCCATGGCCTGGGCTTCTGGGTCATTGGGCCACATGGTCTTTCTGAAGCTGGCAGGGGTCATGTGGGGCCAGGACTTGGCATTGCCTCCCGAAGTTGGGGGGTCCTGCCTTTCTCTCCCTCTCTCTCTTAGTGTTCTCAGAGCTGCCGCAAGCCCTTTCCAGAACATTCTGTCCTGCCCCAGTGGGCTTCTGTCCTGCATTTAGTGCCTGGGGGGTAAGAGAAGTTGGTGATCATGGCTCCCCACAGAAAGTCACAAGGTTTGGGGTCTCACAGACCCGGTCTCTGGCAAAGTCCTAACCCTTTCTGGGCCTCAGTTTCCCCATCTGCAGAGTGGGGGTCCTAACCACACCCAGGTGCAGGGATGTTGGGGGATGGCTCAGCCCCTGTAGGTGAAGCACCTTGCCTGGGACCTGGCCCCAAACAAACCTAGTAGAGGGTCCCTGGGGGACATTAGACTGCATGGCTGCCAGTTTCTCACACAAGAGTCCAAGTGAAGGGGTCCTGGGGTGTCCGGAGGGATGACCTCATGGCCAGGTCCTGCCTGCTGGCCCCTAGAGTGGGGTCTCTGTGAATTGCAGGCTGGGCCTGGGGTCTGGCCTGAGCTGTGAGAGGGCAGGTCCAGCCCCGTGCTCTAGGGACCCTCCAGTAACTACTCATTGCATGAGCAAAAGGACTTTCACCCAGTGGTATTGGGCCCTTGGTGGCTCCCTTTTGTGTTCACATATACTGCTGGGGGGTCCCCCGGCCCTGGCCCATCTGCCAGACTCCCACCCCACACTGTGGTCCTACTTCCAAGTCCCCAAAGCTGTCACCCTCATGCCTCTCTGCCTTTGTCCAGAATGTCCCCTCTGCCTAGGGGGGGGGTTAAGTTTCTCTTATCCACAAGAGAAACTCTTTTCCTCCCTGTCACCTTTTCCCTGTGGCTTTTGTGACCTTGCCCCTCCCTCCCAAGTGGACTCAGGTGCCCTCCCTGCACCAACCCCTGTGCTGGGTGTCCAGGCACAGCAAGCCCTAGGCCAGCCCTCTAGGGCGTTGGGCACAGGCCCACGGCAGCCCTCCCAGGCCGGCAGGATGGGACAATGGGGGCTGCCCTGAGTGCTCTGAGGTCTCAAGTTGGGGGCACTGGCCTGGGGTATCGCTGCACCTGAGGAGAGCTTCCTGGAAGCAGGGACTCTTGAGCCGAGGCTTGAAGGAGGAATATGAATTTGCAAGGAGGACAAATAAGCCACCTTCCAAGAGGTCCAAAGGCCTGGGGCTTTGAGGAAGCGGGCTGTGTTCAGGGATACAGGTGAGGGGTCAGGACTGGAGGTCAGGGGGCTCTCACTGTCACTTGGAGTGTCCTCTGTCCTCCCCGGTGCCCCAGATGGGCACCCTGGAGAGCAGAGCTTGGGTCTGAACCCCGGATTTCTGCAGCCCCAGTGCATAGCAGGGCCTGGCACACAGGAGGACTCCCCCGGGCCCAGGTGGCACATAGTAGGCATGCAGCCACACCAAGTAATGGCCTGGTTCGCTTGTCCCTTGACCTCCCTCCTCCGTACCCAGCTAATCTGCCACTGACTGCTTGAAAAACTATTGTGTGGCGCTCAAATGTTTGTGGGTATTACTGGTCCCGGCTGGCTGCCTGTGTGCCGAGAGCTGGCGGCGCCTCTAATCCCTCAGATTAACCCCCCCACCCGCACAGGGTCGGCGCAGGGTCGCGCCTGCCTCGCCTCCTGCCGCGCACCTCTGGGCAAGCGCCTTCCCCGTCTGAGCTCCGGTTCCCTCCCCTCCGCCGTCAAACAGGGGAGTGGGCCGGCGCTTCTCGTGGCACCTGGAGCTGTGCCTGTTAGCAGTCTACGCCTTTTCCCCAAAATACAGGTTTTCAAAGTTGTGACCTGTCCTAGGCATGCGGAGAAGTTAGTAAATATCTGCACAGTTCAGCGATTAAGTTTAGAACGACCACCTGGTGGCCAGCACTCAGGTCAACAAGTTCTACACTACCAGCCCCCTAGATGTCCCCCAAGACCTTTCCCCAAACACTGTCCTGTCCCACTCCCCAGAGGTCGCCAGGAGCCTGACTTTGTGATCGCGCAGTTCCTTGCCGCATGCTTCTGCCACCAAGAGAGCAGCCCAAACCGAGACGGTTTCTTTTTGCCTGACTTAGGATCGCATTGTCCTAAATCAGCCTGCGCTTTGGGGGTTGGCTTTTTTCACCAGGAATATCTTTTTGTGACAGTCCCCACTGTGGTCCGTGGAGCTGTCCTTTGCCGGTTGTCTGGGCGAAGGGCGTTCCCGAATGATTTTCCTGCGGTCTGTTGATGCACTGACGGATGGCTGGGCGGTTTCCAGCGCGGACCACCGTCGGGA
Source organism: Avahi laniger (assembly GCA_963575035.1). Classification (NCBI taxonomy): domain Eukaryota; kingdom Metazoa; phylum Chordata; class Mammalia; order Primates; family Indriidae; genus Avahi; species Avahi laniger. The sequence continues at coordinate 32,861 of CAUYSK010108123.1, forward strand.
AAGCTGCATCCCCGCGCAGGCGTCTGGGGACGTGCGCTGCGTTTCCGGGTGTGTGCCCCGCAGCGGAGCCGCGAGGGTGCGGGGCATTCCACCGGGCGGGGGCACGCGTGTGTGATCAGCTTTGGAAGAGGAGACCGCGCTCTCCACGGCGCTCCTCCCGCAGTGCCCTTCCACGTGGACCCTGCTTCCTTCCCTGCCTCTGCGCCGCCCTTCAAGGCTTCTCGCCGTCACCTTCCCGCCAGAGTGGGGAGCGGGGCGGCGGCCTTAGTCGCACCTCCCGGGGTCGCTGCCCCGGTCTCCTCTCTGGCGGTCTGTGCCCACTTCCCATCAAGGCGTCTGTCTTTTCCTCACTGACTGCGGGAGCTCTTCGCGCGTCTGCCAGTTTTGCGTGTGGCAGATAGACTTGCCGTGGTCGCCTGCTTCTCTTTAAATGGTTCTTTGATGAACAGAAGTTCTTAATTTTAATTTTGTTGAATATCTCAGCCTTTTACTTTTTTGATTAAAGTTTTTTTGCATCTTGTTTAAGGAACCCTTATAATGTCATGAAGCTGCTGGCTTTTAATCCACTTGAAATTGGTTTTTGTGTGGTTTGAGGTTGAGGTTGGAACTTTTTTTCCCTCTCTCTCTTTTTTTTTGCACAAGGACACGCAGTACTGGGCCTGCACTCTTCGATTCACTCACTCATACGGCTGCCAGGCTGATGTCCTGGAGCAGAGACAGAGGGTGAGCAGGTAGTCTCCCCAGTGGCCTGCCTGCCTGGCCCCAGCCCTCTGGGCTGCCACTCTAGTTTGTTCGTGGATCATGCATTCCCCACGTATTTATTAAGCACCACTATTTGCCAGGAGCTGTTGTAGGCACTTGGGGTGCTGCAGTGACCAACACAGGCAAAGATCCTCCAGTTAGGAGGGGACAGAAAACTTCTTAAAATAAATAGTATAGTGACAGGTGCTATGGGCACAAACAGAAAGGAAGGCAGTGAGTGCCTTCCTGGAAAGGCTCCTGAGCAGGTGCTCCCCAGCTCAAGGTCTGGGCAGCTGAGAGCAGCTACAGCGGAGGTTCCAGGCAGAGGGCACAGCAAGTGCAAAGGTGACCTGCAAGAAGTGACAAGGGCCAGAGTGGCCACGGAGGTGGGCAGAGGGTGTCGAGTTTGGATGTGTTGGAGAACCATGGGGCCTGAGCAACTGAAAGGATGGCATTCCGTCACCCGAGACTGGACGGCTATGGGGGAGAAGTGGTTTAGGGCTGGGTGTCCTCTTTATTAATGAACACCTGCTATACATCTGCTTTGGGCAAGCCCCTGTCATGGGTGGTGTCCCAGTCCTCCGGGCATGCAGTAGGTGCTCACTGAGGGTGGGGAACTGACTGCATTGTGGTATGCAACCTGACAACTCAAAAAGGGGTGTCCTGGGCATGGGGCTGGCCCCACCTCCAGGATGGCTGCTGAGTCTCCTTGTCCCTTTCCCCCAGGTCCCCTACTCTCCATCTCTTGTCTCTTTCACCTACCACTACCCTGGCAGGCCCAGCCCCTCCTTAAATGTCACCCTTCAAGGCTCTCTACCCCATTTCTGAACCAACGTGATCCTACTAGAGGAAGCTTGATGGACTAATTCTCACTAAAGTATGAATGACTGCCTCACTTTGATCTCCCCCTTTAGCGGTCAGGGCATTCTTAAGGGACCCTCCGCATGAATTGTTCTTTCTTCCCTTCCTCTGCCATGCACTTTGAGGCATTTGAGCCCAGTCTGGGCAATGTAGTGAGACAAAAATGCAGTGAGACAAAAAATAAATAAATACAAATTTAAAAACCTCTCCTGTCCCCACAGCCCAGCCAGTTTCCCACTCCTCTGCAAAGACTCCTTGATGGTGTATGTGGTTAAGAGGGTAGGACCACCTAGGTATGCCATTTACAGGCTGTGTGGCCTTGGGCAAATTTCCGAACCTCTCTGGTTCTTGGTTTCTATGTCTATAAGATGGGGATAATAATAGCACCTACCTTGGAAGGCTGTTCTGAGGATTAAGCGCTTGGGCGTGAGCTTGGCACGCGGTTAAGGCTACCTGGACTAGCTCTTGCTGTGCGATGTCTGACTCTGCACTGCCCCGGCCTGTCTCCCCGTCTGCTGGGCAGGTAACGTTATTCCTACTGTGACGGAGGAGGCTTGGCGGCTGGGGCTGGGGGAGGTGACCTGCAGCCCTAGCCTGAGTCAGGACTGTGAGAGAATTTCCAAGTTGGGGGCAGGGGCCAGCTCTGCTGCACCTCCCGACTTTTCCTGGGGAGAGCATGTCACTGGTGGCAGGTGTTTTAGTGCCAGGATGTGCCACGTGCCTGTTTCTCAGGGTTCCATGGCAGGCCTGCAGCGGCTGCCCCCCCCAGCCCCAGGCCTCCTGCTGATCCAGTTAATAAGTTTGGCCACATCTGTTTGCAGTGGCGAGAAGGCTGGTCGGTTGGTCAAGTTAGCAAAGCTGACCTGGGTTCCTTGGTGGCCAGTAATGAACCTGATAATCAAAGAGTTGAATTGCAGCCTCTTCTCATCTGGACTCCAAGGGAGGTGGCAGGTGCTGGGAGGTTAATTTGGGGGCCCTGCGGGGAGCCATCCTTGGCTGTGGAGCTGGCCCTGGGGTCATCTGGCCGCCCCTCCTCTCCTGAACAGGGCTCTGGGCAGAATGGCAAGGGGTGGGGCTCAGGGCCAAGGTACACCTAGCCCCACCTTCCAGGCAACCCCCACCGTCCTTCAGAGGGGAGCCGGGCAGAGGGTCAGTGCGCCAGCCCGGGTGCTGGGAAGGAGGGGTCAGGCAGGTGCCTAAGGAGCCCTGATGGAGCCAGAGGGTGCTCCTGGGCCCACTGTGTGGCTCGCTGTGCCCATCCCCGACCCCAAGACAGCCTCCCTAGGCTCTCTGCCCCTGGGTCACCCACCAGAGGGACAGCCCCAAACCCAAGCTGACAGCCTTTTCGGAGTGGAGCACCCGAGGGGCCCCCAGTTCTCTTAGGAAAAGGACCAGACACCAGCCCAAGCCCAGGGCCTTCTGCTGGCTGACCCTGCACCCAGCCCTGGTCTGCACCCTCCACCTGCCCCGGCCCTGGGCCCTGGCTGCACCACCTCCCTCACGCTGCCACCTCCCGACCTCCGCAGGGCGTGGCCGGCCTGCCACAGGTGGCTCTGACTTTGGTTTCAAGGAGACCCCTCTGGCTGAGAGCAGATGAGGGTGGGCACAGGATGCCCGACAGGAGGCACAGTGCCCTGAGAGAAGTCAGGCCCGGGGCAGTGGGTGGCGCTGACAGAAGGCTGGGCACATTCTAAGGCGGAGCCAGGGGGCCCTGCTGCTGGCCTGAAAGGACTCCGGGCTTTGGGGAGGGCGATGGAGTTCCCCTGGGTGCTGCAGGTCTATGCTGCCCTGAGACAGAGATGAGGCAGCGGGCGCCTTGGCCACAGGGAAGGGGAGATGAGCACCCCACAAAGGAGGCTGGGAGGGCGGCCAGAGGGGCCAGGCAAGGATGCTGTTCGCAGGAGGAGGGAGGCCTTGGCCGTGCCGCTGGCTTGCAGGCGCCCATGTCAAGTGAGGACTGAGAAGAGACCAGCAAGAGCCAGTCCAGGGACATGGAGGGAACAAGAGGCGGTGGGCATGGGTCCTGGCAGGCTGGGAGTGAGGACACACAGGCAGCAAGTTCAGACAACAGTTGCACAGAGCAGAGAACGGGGCAGTACCTGGAGGGTGAAGTTCGCACTGTGGGAAAAGCGACCGCATGTTTGTGTGCCAGAGGGAATGATCTGGAAGAGAGGGAGAGATTGGCAGTTCAGGAGCCAGAGGAGACGAGCGGCCGCCTGCCTGGAGCCGGAGGGGGGCCGGCGGGCGCAGGTGGAGGGCTGCCCCGCGGGCTGAGTGTAGTAACAGGCGGCGCTGCCAGGTGTCGGGGCAGATGCTGGTAGGTGGGTCACGTGGCGGTGGCATCTGTGGAAGTCCCCTTTGGATGGTTCCATTCTCGGCGGAAGAGGAAGCGAGGTCGTCCTGGAGTGGGGAGTTGGAGAGGCAGCAAGTAGGTGTGAAGTCACTTCCAGGCGAGCGGGGAGGGAAGGGGCGGACGTAGCGGGATTCCTGGAAAGGCGCTCGGCCGCCTTCCGCGTCTGACAGGTGGCCCTGGGCAGGGTGGGGCTTTGCTAGCACAGTGGCCAGCGAGACGGCGAGGGGATTCGAGCGGAGGGGCTGCGCGCTGGCAGCAGCGAGGGGCACAGAGGGCACAAGCTGCAGGGAGAGTTAGGTGTCGGAAGGGGGTTGCGGCAGGAGCTGGGAGCTGGGCCCGACTCCCGCCCCCCAGCGTGGCAGCCCCCCTCAGCCGCCAGTCACCGTGTCAGCAAGTGTTGGCCGTGCCAGGCTCAGTGCTGGGCCCATATTCCCTGCCCCTGAGCTCCCCCCACCCCAGCCCTGGGCTCAGGAGGGCAGTGCATCACCTGTCCCTCTCCTCTCTGCCGGCCTTGTGTCTGGCAGAGGTCAAGAGAGCCCCACACTGGAGTCAGGAGGCTCCTGACCCAGTGGGAGGTCAGGGTGGCCTTCCTGGAGGAGGCGAACACAGTGACAGGGAAGGGCATATTCTGAGCAGGAGGGGCAGAGTGCGTCAAGGTCCGAGGTGACTCTGCCACGGCCCTGTCCACCTGCCTGGCTTGGCCTGTTTTGCCCCAGCCCTGGTTCTGCCCACCCACTGAGGGCTCACCAGGACACCAAGCGAGTGTCAGCTGCCAGCACGTGGCCCTGCCTGGGCAGAGAGGGGCGGGCGGGGCAGGGCTGCAGTGCCTGATAAGATGAGGCGAGATGAAACGCTTCCGGCAGCATCTCCTAACTCCGTCTGGGCAGGAGGGGGCAGGGGGGCCAACGAGGGGCGGGGCCTGCGAAGCCAGAAGAGGGAGGACCAGGGCAGGCTGGGCCGGTGGGGGTGTCAGGGGACAGGAGGGCTTTTATCTTGGTACAGTGCGGGGGCCTCGGGGAGTTTGGGCCAGGGGCAGAGCGTGGTCTGGTTGGGTCTGGAGATGAGCCCTCTGGCCGCTGGGGGGACTCTGGGTTTCGGGGGACATGGGTACGGCAGGAGACCTGGGCACCTGGCACCTGGTGAAAAACAGGACAGCAGCTCGGCCCTGGTGAGGCTCGCCAGCGAGGGAAGCAGCGATTGACCCTGCCCGGGGGGGCCGTAGTGCTGGGCGGGGAGGAGATGACCTAGAGCAGGGCCCGGCTCTCGTCTCTGCTTCCCGAGACTCGCTCTGCAGTCTCGGCCTGTTGCTTCCCTCTCTGGGCTGGGAACGGGCGTCGCCATCCGAGGGTGGCTACCTGGCTCGGAATGAGCGCGAGTTGTCGGTGATGCTTAATAAAGGCCCCGCGTGACCCCAATGCGCAAGCCCCGCCCCTTCCCGGGGCCTCAGTTTCCCCCTGGGCCCCAGCCTCCTTTCTTCTCTGAGCTCTGTCACTCCTCTGGAACCTCGCCTGCCTTGAGTGCCCCTGGGCCTGTTGGGTGGGGACTCACTGACAAGGGCAGCAAGGCGCTGCCCAGGGGAGTTGCTGGCCTCCCTCGAGCCACCGAGGGCGGCCAGCTGTTCCTGGCTATGTCAAGGGAGCCCCGTCTCGTCCTGCGCTCTGCTCACCCAGCAGCACTGGGGTCATTTGCCGAGGGTGGGCCCTGGGACCAGAGTTCCACAGTCCAGAGGCCAAGGGACAACCAGAGGCCAAGCCACTGCGCCTCCCACCACCCCGTCCCCACAGTGTGCTGGGCCCCGACTCCCGCTTATCTCTGCAGATCAGCTCAGGAAACCAGAGCACGGCCCCATTTTACAGATGAGGAAACGGAGGCTCAAAGAAGCCGCAATCGCCGGGCGGCTTGCAGCCCAGGCAAGAGCCTTCCCTCAGCCCGGCAAATCCACGGTGATGGTGATTTTTTTTTTTTTTTTTTTGGTACCAAAATTTGATCCTTAGTAAATTTTTTTCTGATTTTTCATACTCACTGTAGAAAATACGACAAATCCAGAAGAGTATAAAAGCAAAAATTGAAACTAGCCAGCATCCCACCACCCAGACGTAACAACATTAACATTTCTTTGCTTCCATTGTTGTTCGTGGCTGTCTGTAAGCAGTTCTTTTTAAAAATAGGATTATACGGCTCTTTCCCTTCGCACGCCCATCTGCCCGTGTCTTTAAGCAGCCGTGGAAGGCCTGGTTTCTGGGGCAGCATCAGAAGCTTCATTGATGGCACCAGCCCCTCAAAGCAGATCAGATCTCTGGCTTCGGCCCCAGGACGAGCGAGGCTGCCCAAGCCTCCCGCACACCGGCCTCTGCCAGCCCCTCACTGGTCCCCCGAGAGACTCCAGGAAGCGGACAGCTGAGCAGGCACATGTCTAAGGCCTCTCCCACGGGGCAGCGCCAGGGGAGGCCTGTGTCCATCCTCGCACCCATGCACTGTCCAGCCCAGACACGCCACAGGCAGGGGGACATGAGCTGGGAGCCCTGGACTCCTAACACCCACCAGGTCCCCACAGCCTACAGGACACTCCCGAGCAGCTCCATACATCAGCCATCGTGGCCTCCCGGCAGAGAGGACGGGGAGAGGGGCTGGGCCACCCTGTCCCTCCATCCTGACCACTGAGTCCTGCCAGACAGGAACTCAGCCCTGCCACAGACGCACCCCAGACAGACCCAGAGCCTGCCCTCCCCTCTGTCCTGTGGCTGAGCGCTGGGGCTAGACCGACTTCAGGGACCGCTGCCTGTCCCCTGGTGGGGGCACAGGATACCACAAAGAGGCACCGGGCAAGTGGCTGGTGACCTGGCTATGGTGGGACTCAGTGCCACCTTCAGTGAGGACGGACAGGTGCACAAGCTGGGGTCCCCCTCTCTGGTTCCTGCAGCCCGCTCTGCCCCTGCCATCTTGCAGGTGACAAGGAGTTTTCCTAGGGGGTGGGGATGGATTCCCCATCTCTCTGGGCACAACCAAGGGCCGTGGCTGTGTGCCCGACGGTGGGCCCGGTGTGGCCCCCACTCGCCCACCCCGCCATTCTGAGCAGCAATGTCCTCTTTGCCCACAGGCTTCGCAGCCCCTGGGTGCCCTCGTGCCTCGGGCAGCCCCGAGTCCTGCAGGGCCGGCTGGCCAGGTCCTCGCCCTCGATCTGGGACAGGTAACATACCTGTGTCTCCCCCGGCTCCTTGGTGTCTCTGCATCTGTCCACAGACATCCGTCCCATGTGTACATCAACTCCTGAGACAGCCAGGGAGGCCCAGGGAGGCGGGGGGCTCCTAGGCCAGCAGCACCTCATCTTCATGCCCCAACCATGTGCTC